>JACXGI010010911.1:0-26375 GCA_016801175.1 Esox masquinongy | reverse complement strand
CGACAGACGGGGGGTAGGGAGAGACCGACAGACGGGGGGAGAGAGAGACCGACAGACCGGGGGGAGGGAGGGACGACAGACCGGGGGGAGGGAGGGACGACAGACGGGGGGGAGGGAGGGACGACAGACAGGAGGAGAGAGACAGACAGAGATTGACGGTTAGGGGAGGGAGAGAATTAAAGGGGTGAGGTAATCTGATTTATTCATCCTTTACCCGCCACTGTCATTGAATTCAGAGGAAGTGGAGTTAGCTGTGAGTCAGCCCTGACCCTGAGAAGGTAACTTCTATAGTGTTCTTCAATCATTTACTGACCAGGGACACTTAAGTTGATAAGACATCAGTGTGAGGGTCGCCACGACAAAATAGGCAATCCTTGAACCAATCAGAGGGCGTCATTGAGGGCCATCAGGGGTCCACGTACCATGTGATGCAGAACACTGGATACATAGAGCGGACCAGGCCATAGATATTAACCTGGTGAAAAACAGGCAGCCCTTTTTATGGTACTATTAGATAGGCATCTATATGAAATCCTTAACTGATGCGGTCACCAATATTCATACCAATGTTTTATCTGCTAACTGATATTTTTTTTTATCTAGCTCTACTTCCTCCATCATGACAAAATATTTTGTGTATAGCATTATTACCAATCCCCTTTTCTCATTCATGACAAAATATTTTGTGTATAGCATTATTACCAATCCCCTTTTCTCATTCATGACTATATATTTTGTGTATAGCATTATTACCAATCCCCTTTTCTCATTCATGACTATATATTTTGTGTATAGCATTATTACCAATCCCCTTTTCTCATTCATGACTAAATATTTTATTTATAGCATTATTACCAATCCCCTTTTCTCATTCATGACTAAATATTTTATGTATAGCATTATTACCAATCCCCTTTTCTCATTCATGACTATATATTTTGTGTATAGCAGTAATACCAATCATCTTTTATCTGTAAATGATCATGTTACCACTCTGCATGGAAAGCAACTGTATAGCAGCTGACATCATTAATAGCCTGAGCTTTACTCAAAGGTCCTATACTTAGATATAAACCAATGGTAACACTGTCTTGCCATTATGACCAAACTTTATGCACTGTGGCAACATCAGAATCTCAGTTAAAAGGACCTTGATTGGTTGGTGCTCTACTACTGCTTTCTACTTTTTGCATTGTTGAGACATGTTTTCTGATTATCAGATTGTAATATTTGCTGGAGATGTGTATGTACCCAAGAACAATGTTGTTTTTGTGTTTTGGCCATTGTAGTATGGGTAGCTGTGGTTGGCAGAGGGAGGCAGGAGGCTGTAGCGCCTGCCGAGCCAGCCTTGGGCATGACTCCGCCGCTTTAATGGCTGCATTCTGATGGTTCCTTCCATTGTGGCCGAGTTATGTTTCCCCTGGCGATGGAACATAATCACAGAGGGCTTAAACCTATCCCAGGTTGTTTCAGAACACACGATGCGTTAAAATGCAGAGTAGCAGTGACAGCTGGAGGGCTTAGTTTACCCTACCTGGTTTAGCTGTCTTTTTTTCTTTTCTCTACTTCTGGAATGTCACACAGCATAGACACATGGCTTTGGACAGAACAGTAGGGAACACTGATCCCACATATCGTGTGTGTGTGTGTGCGTGTGTGTGTGTGCGTGTGTGTGCGCGCTCGTGTGTGTGTGTGCGCGTGTGCGTGTGTGTGTGTGTGTGTGTGTGTGTGTGTTAGACCTTAATCAGCCTCTTGCGGCTACCCACAGACATGCATGGTTTTGGGACTGGCAGGTTGTGGGCTCACCACACACAGGTCTACACAAAGCCTGTGTCACAATGTCAGGGCCCCAATGCCCCTGACCACCCATTGCAGGGTTTTCCTTGGATCTCTCTGGGAGGCCTTCACTGCCGCTGAACTGTGCACGTGGGCTTGCATGTGCACTCGTTTCCGCTAGCGTGTCCCAGAATTCACAAATGTCCTATTATATGCTAACTGCATTTTGTTGTACTGTACTTGTGCAATGACAAAGTTGAATCTAAAATGTAAAAAATCTAATCTATTTGCATATACTACATATTACATGAAACATGTTGAAAAGTCAGGACATTTTAAGTGAGGTTATTGAGGTTAGAGTTGTGGTTAGAGGATTTTGGAGGAAAGAGGGTTTTAATTGGGGAGAAAAGAGACATGTAATGGGAATGTGTGCATGTACTTCCCACTTCGTCATAAATTCTTGATTCCATCCCTGCCCTTCACACACTGGTCATGTTGACGGGAACTCAGTGCGCACACGCGCGCACACACACGTAGCTGAGGGTGTATGTGAGCAGTGTCTAGCCATGTGCAGCAATGTTTGTCTTCCTTCTATAGCCTGCAGCGTTTCCCAAGGAATTAGTTCCAGGGTACACTCTACCTGTGGAGCTGGCCGATGGAAGATGATTAACGCACACACACACACACTGCTAGCAACCCAGACCGCAAGCTTTTCTGCTAACAAGAGAACATCTTAGTCATCTTATCCAAACAAAGTCTGACAAACCGCTGATCAACCGAAATTCAAGCCCTCACCGTGTGTTTGTTTGTGTGTGTGTGATGACTTCTCTTCAGTAATCTGTCCTCTGGTGCCCTAGAAGCCCAGCCAAGCCTAACCTCCAGTCAGTTTGAACATAAGGTCACAAAAACAGTGTCTCAAACACTCGTACAAACGTGTGTGTGTGTGTGCGCGTGTGCGTCCGTCCGTCCGTCCGTCCTATGAGTTATTTAGCTGCGATGGCAGAATTAGCATGGGGGGGTTCTACAGATTCCCGTAACTTAATACATACTTGTTCCATGCCAGAAGATTCAATATTTCCAGAAGTTGATAGGATCAGGAAGCTTGTCTCAGTCAATAGATGTAGACGAGTCAGACAATACGTGTTAAGGCCATTCGCAAACACTGGTACCCTGGATAAAGACTTAATTCCAGCCATCAGTAGGATTCCTCACAAAGATTCAAACTTGTGAAAAACAAGGAGGTCTTCTGCAACTTCCAGACCATCAGTGCCAGCAGATATAGGAACCATACCAGAATTATCCTGAATATTAGACACCTGTGTCTGATTGTAGATAAAGGACACTTTGTTATTGAACGTGAATAGCTATACATCTAGATTACTGCAGTGTGAGTGCAGGGCACAACATAATATAATGACCGAGGTAACATATGATTATGAAGGTGCAATGTGAGATGAAAGCAGTACCAGATCTGCTGCAGCTGGGACCCTTGGCTTGAACTTAATGAGGAAAATGTTTTTTGTTCCTGTGAGTTTCTCAACATTGTATTAGGAACTGGGCATGGAGAACGCTAACAGTGGCTCTATTGTCAAAATCATATTGACAGCAATAATAACAATAATAATAACATACAGTGCATTTTTATGTTTTGGGATTTCAAATTAAATCATTGACATGAGAAAGGATATATTCTCAGCTTGTGTTTGAGGTTTGAGATCAACCAGTCACGCACTTCATATGGTTTAGTCTTGAAATGGCAGTAAGTTTCGGATCATTGTCTTGGTTTCTCTAACTAACTTGGCTGTCCTGTTTTGGAACTAGTGGTTGGCACTTTGCAGAGTCTCCTCTGTAGTTCTGCAAGTCTTCTGAGGATGTAAGTGGCTGACACATCCATGTCTACTTCCTGGAGAGTGTTCCTGATCTTCTGAGGGTGTTAGTGGCTGACACATCCATGTATACTTCCTGGAGAGTGTTCCTGATCTTCTGAGGGTGTTAGTGACTGACACATCCATGTATACTTCCTGGAGAGTGTTCATCATCTTCTGAGGGTGTTAGTGGCTGACACATCCATGTATACTTCCTGGAGAGTGTTCCTGATCTTCTGAGGATGTTAGTGGCTGACACATCCATGTATACTTCCTGGAGAGTGTTCCTGATCTTCTGAGGGTGTTAGTGGCTGACACATCCATGTATACTTCCTGGAGAGTGTTCCTCATCTTCTGAGGATGTTAGTGGCTGACACATCCATGTCTACTTCCTGGAGAGTGTTCCTGATCTTCTGAGGGTGTTAGTGGCTGACACATCCATGTATACTTCCTGGAGAGTGTTCCTCATCTTCTGAGGATGTTAGTGGCTGACACATCCATGTCTACTTCCTGCAGAGTGTTCCTCATCAGTCTGAATTTGGGTTTTTCCCCCATTACAGTAAACAGTCCTTAATCATCCACTGTAGAGGGGTCATCGTTGGCTTACCGGGCATCTGCTGAGCTCACCAGTGCTTTCCTTCCTTTTAGTGTTCTAAATTGTCAATAACAAATAACCCTATTATAACTATGTGAAACGGCTGCTGTAGCCAAGAAGCTTAAACTTGCTAGTTGGCCGGCAATAGCTGGCAAGTTAGCAAACCTAATGCATTAGTGAAATCCTGCTGAACATTCAGGCTACATTTCACACAGGTAACGGACTTGGGATTCGTAAGATAGTAGGAATGGCATGAGTCAGTGCTACAGACCTTTGCACATTTTGCTAAATATTTACTGCTAATTGCCTTCCATTCTACACATTTTGACTTGGGTCTGAAAATATGCAGTTTAATAATTGTCTGCAAGAATTGCTTCCGTAGTTTATTCCATGTCTTATGTTGTCTGAGTGACTGAAACGTTATAACCAAATCAAATGCCGTGACATTTTTGAAGATTTAGATTTGTCATTACTTAATTTAGCAGATGGTCTTATGCAGACCGACTGCACATATTCCTACTTTTTTGTACTCCACCCCCTCCCCCCATGGGATTTGAACCCACAACCATGCCATGCTCTACCAGCTGAGTTCTGTGGACTGTCAGTATGTTTTGGGATGGTTGTTATTGTCAAAGGTGTTGTTATTTAAGAAATGTATTGCTTTTTTATACACACTGTACTTCTGTCAGTTGTTTACCTTTTACATTGTTTTTCTTCCTAAAAATATATATATTTTTTAATTGGAGTAGGTGTCATAATTTAGATACCTTTAGTGTGCGTTGATGTGGTTATCTCAGGGGAAATAACCTGAGAGCCAAATGTTCCTGCTCTTTTTGGTGTTTGGGAGACCTACCTCCAGTGATAGTCATCTCTGTCCTGTCCATTGTAGATCCTGTTGTCAGGGGCCATCAGTGTCCATAGGCAGCCTACTTCCTGATAAGACACCGGTGATAATGGCATTCTGCCTGCGGGTGTGTCTGTCCTTGCATGTCTTAGGGAAGTGTTTCAGGACGGTGGTGTTTCACTCTGACCACTGGTCCATGTTAACCTGTGTCATCAATCCGCAGGAAACAGGACCTAGGAGGTATTTCCATTAGAGCTTTTCAACACGTCTTTGTGGCATCCACCAAATGAAACCAGAGCTGTCTACTGTGATTAGACTCCTAACCTCGGGCAGTGAAGGTCACATGTCCTCCTAGTGATCACAGAGCACCAGGAGCCCCTGGGAGAGAAGGTCTTTATCGACTGACTACTGTTTAACTGGAGTGAGAAAGAGAGCTCCTCTTCTGTTTTAAAATGTTGAATGCCCTCAGTGTTGATGTCCTTTCCAAAATTTCTGGTTTGAGGATTTCCTGCTTATTCCTTCCCTATTATTGGAGTCATCTGGAAGACCTGAATATTTTGGGAAATTTGCCAGATTTCTAATCCCTTACAAAACCACAATCTAGTCTTTAGCTGTAGCCAAACAAGGCTTGTGATCCATCATTTACAAGCCGGTGCTGGAGAACAGAACAGTATAGATTACCATGCTTTGAGAGCTTACAGAGTAAACATTGTATAATGTTGCATATGTTGCTCTTATGTTACTGGCAGGTTGTCCATGTGTCCAGCTTCAACGTTTAGCCCCACTTGTCATCAACATTCCTTGTGTTGAATGCTCCCTGCCTTCAGACTGGCCTGTAGTGTAGTCTACAGCTGTAATAAGAAGTGCGTGTTTCATTCCGCTTCTTGTTCTTGTAAATGACCGCTGGCTAGCTGAGCTAAAATTATAGCGGTTAGCATGATCTAAACTCTCAATCATCTCACAAACAAATTAGCTGCAACGCCGCTCAGACTGAGCATGTGTAGTGGAATTCCTCTGAAAACCCCTCAGGGGTCAGCTGCTACTCCCTCTGGAATGGATCTGTGTTGTCACACACACACACACAGACACACACACACAGACACACACAGAGTTCCTTGGCCTTGCTGTAGACATGTTGTTGTCCAGACAAATAATGTGACAGCTAATAGTCTCTGAACGGCATGACGATAGATTCTCTCTAATAATTACGTTAAGCCAAATCTCAGGGAATAAATTGTTTTTCCTTTCTATTTAATAATAAACTAGGGAGCAAAATATTTTTTTCTTTTTCTGAGGCAAACCGAGACCAAATGGTCCTGAAACTACCTCTGTGTGTGAGTGAGTGAGTGAGTGTGTGTGTGTGTGTGTAAGTGTGTGTGAGCATCCCATCTCACAGGTTCTACTTTCTCTCTCCTCAGGGCGAATCCTGGACCTGAAGACAGGAACAGTGAAGAAGGAGGGGCAGCAGTCGTCCATGAGAATGTGCATGGGTTCCAGACGATCCTTCATCTGCAGAATGAGGTGTGTGCGTGCACGCGCGTGCGTCCGTGTGTATGGTCTCTGTGCTGGAGGGTTTCCTACAATATGCCACCTTGATCTATCTTCCTATCAGCGGTGGACTTAAAAGCGTGACGCGATAAAACACCTGTGCTGCAACACTTGCTCCCAAAGGTGGTCTCCATCTCCGTGTTTTAAAATGTTGTCAGGTTCAGACTGATTCACCTGTGATAATATGCAGACACCCATGTCGCTAAGCAGCAGCCGTTCAGCGTGCGATTCACAGTTCCTGCCTATTAGATTGGACTGAAGCCCC
This sequence comes from Esox masquinongy, assembly GCA_016801175.1. NCBI lineage: Eukaryota > Metazoa > Chordata > Actinopteri > Esociformes > Esocidae > Esox > Esox masquinongy. The sequence continues at coordinate 19,482 of JACXGI010010911.1, read as the reverse complement.
AATGACATCCTATTCCCTATGCAGTACTCTACTTTTCCCAGAGCCTTATTGGCCTTTTAGTGCTCTACATAGCTGATAAGATGGCATTCAGGATACGTCCTATGATATGCGTGCAGCCATAACCCATTTCACACCCTGTGGCCGTCCAGCCATATGTTTCCTATCCCCCATGTGAGGAAGTAAAGACACGATTGGTGGAAGTGATGGATGTCTCTGAAGCTCAGACATAATTATGTATGACATATCCTGCTACATAGTCCTATAATCATTCCAATCTGTTGGGAATCCAACCTGGAATTCACGTCTCTGCATCTGTTTACAATGACGTCCTTATTTTGTACACTTATCTATGTGCATGTGTTTATATATAAACAAAGACACACACACACACACACACACACACACACACACACACACACACACACACACACACACAGATACCTTCAATGTGACATTGGTTTTGCATTACCAACAATCAGTTGTTGAGGACCAGCAACTGATTACCATGAAGAAAAAATAACTAACCCTAATCAGAACTTGGAAATTTTAACCTTAAGCCCTAATCCTAAATCCTAACACTTAAACACAATTCTATCCATTGACCTAATACTAACTTCAGGCTTAAAATATCTTCTTTTTGTTACTGAAGACAGACCAGTTGTCATGACTTGGCCAGATTTTCTTTATTTTGCTCTACTTGTATAACAACACACAGAGATGTGAGCTCACACAGGGCCTCTTACCCCCTTCAACCCGGTCTTAAAAACCAGAGTGCAACGCTTGTTTATTTCATTCTCATGATCTTGGAAAATCTGGAACTTGGTTCCATTGCTGCCCACAGAACAACCGCTAAAATGTTTTTGTACACGGAGGCCCTGTGAGGAGTGGTTTTATTTTTAACCCCGAACGCCGACACGCGTCTTCCCAATGCTTCAGATGTGCCCTGGCATCCATAATGCTGTGTTAGCACAGGACCGGGGATGTTTGTGCTTGTTGCGTCTGCCTCTCTCTCTCCCATTACACTGAAGCTCATCGCGGTTTCCTGGAAGGACCGGCGTTTTGTGTGCGTTTTGGTTTGTTTAATCGTGAGCTTGACAAATTGAAAACAGTATGCCGAGATGACCGCTCTCTGCAGTGACCGCATTTTGAAAAAGCGTAACATACCCACACATACCAAACATTACACACACAACGTAGCATGTGCCTGAGTGTGAAGGAAGGATTGTTTCTTGAGCATGGTTTCAGCTCCGGACCAGCGGGCTATTATGTCAGCTAGGTTCTTGTGTTGATCAGTACCACAGGTCGTGTTGATCAGTACCACAGGTCGTGTTGATCAGTACCACAGGTCGTGTTGATCAGTACCACAGGTCGTCTTACTATAAAGAAACTCGCGTGTCACATGGGTTCTTTGTTTCCATTAAGTGCATCTATATAGACTTGAGTACAGCGGATTAAAGCTGACAACTGACCGTTGAGCAGCTTTTCCACTTAATTCATTGTGGTTGAGATCAAATCATTGAGGAAAAATGTGTTCAGTAAATAGACCTGTTCCACAATGTTTTCAACATCATGCTAGAACACATTGTGGGTCTGTTACAATAAATAAATACATCATGACAGATTTTGAAGAATATTCACTTTGTTAGTTTGTAGATTTGACTGTGTGCCAACAACAGTGTGTTTCTTCGACCCCCGTCCCCCCCGTCTGGGTTCCATTGATCTCTTCACCGCATCTATTCAAATAACAGTCCTACATTCAAACTGGGACCCCTTTCCTTACGTACAGGAGTGCAGTGCTTTTGACCAGGGCCTCTGTAGCCCAAATTATGTCTGGCTGGGTGTGTGGAAAGTGAGGAACCTTTTCTAGTCCTCAGTAAAAAAAGAAAGTAAGCTATTTTGGGCTTGCGGTTAAAGTAAGGATTATATTGAGGTTAAGTATTAGAATTATGGTTAAGATTAGGCATTATGGGTTTGATTTAGGTGTTACCGTTTCGATGTAGTTTTTTGCGTTGCCATGGTTTGGAGAGACACTGACGGGTGGAGACCCATCAGTGAGGCTCTGATACGTCTGTCTGTGTGTCTCTCCTCAGGTGTGGCACAGCCCCCCTGGACCACATCTCCCTCAACAGACTGTCCAATATGAGGAAGAGGTACAGGTGAGACAGACGGAAGTCCCCTCTCACTTGGCTTGGTTATTCTCATTCCTCTGGGCAAAGACAACTCTTCTGACTCTTTCATTTCCTTCACTTTTTTCTTCCCTTCCCCAGGACCAGCAGAAGCATCTCTTATTGTCTCCTCTCCCTTCATCTAGCTCAAGAATGTATTTTCACCTCCTGTCCTTTATTCCATTACTCCATGTCCTCCCTCCTCCTTCACCTCCCTCATCCTCCTGTTTCTGTATATAAATCTCCTTTGCCCCTCCACAATGTCTCAACTTCCATCTCCGCCTTTCAACTGTTTTCTTGTTAAAAACGTATCAGGTGACATGCAGGTGTGTTCTGTTCTCCCACATGCCTTCTCACCAGTGTTTCAGTTGTCATAGGAACATGTTTGTGTGCGTTTGCTACTGTGTGTCTGTGTGTGTGTGCGCCTGTCTGTCTGTGTGTGTATGTCTGTTGTAAAATGTGTTGTCTGTTTTTAGGAACGGTCTGGGACCCTCTAAGGAGGGAGAGGCACAGTACTCTGTGGTACACTGTACTGGATACATCAAAGCCTGGCCCCCGGCAGGTAGCTACACACACACACACACACACACTGACACTTATCGACTCTTATTGCTTCCTGACTTTGTCAACAGTTTACTTTGTTGACGCTAGCGGTGGTACATACACATACACAAACACACAAATGTTCCGTACACATTGTTTTGTATAGATCCCTAAGGTTCGATAACAGACTGATCAGTCTAATGGTGATTGTAGGGCCTGGGATGTTTTTATTCATCCCTCTGGAATCTCTGGAAGTTAGACAGACAAACACGTACAGTTTGTTCTCTTGTATGGATGGAGGTCAGAGAGAAGACAGGAATTCTGATGCACTCGTTGACACTAGTCTTTCAGGTGTTGCAGGCACATAACCCCCCCCCCCCCAGTCAGGAATTCTGTCTGGAATTGCCATTCCTGTCTTTTGATTAAGAACTGGGGGGGGGGGTTCACAGCATGAAATCTATTTAACTGCTTTGAGGCTACACTGGATGGTTTCCAGGAATCGGCGATCACACGCACACGTGTGGAAATCATTCACATATGTTTCATTCCTGGGACAAAAATAGACCTGTGGAATGTCCTGAATTGTCAGTCTATCGTCGTCTTAAGGTTCTGATTACCGAGCACTAGCGGGTGTAGCTCATCCATTCTTCTCGTTCATGAAAACAGCTCAGGAACCAGGGGAATGTTGTTGGGAGGGTCCGGTTTCATTTCCTATATTAAAGTGTCTGAGTAGCAGTGCTTATCTACGATCAACCTGTCCATATAAATCATATTCATTAGTGTCTTAAAGGCTGAACTCATCCAAGTGCTCTTGGATGAGTACTGGAGATACTAAAGCACTGGAGATACTAAAGTAAACGGAGATCAGTGTAAGAAGGATGATAGTAGGCTGAAATGGATCATCAAGATGATAGTTGCGTGACTTGGTGTTTAGAGATAAAAGGAGATGACCTAGACCTGAGCCCTGGGGGACACCAGTAGAGAGGAGCCCTGGGGGACACCAGTAGAGAAGAGCCCTGGGGGACACCAGTAGAGAGGAGCCCTGGGGGACACCAGTAGAAAGGAGCCCTGGGGGGACACCAGTAGAGAAGAGCCCTGGGGGACACCAGTAGAAAGGAGCCCTGGGGGGACACCAGTAGAGAGGAGCCCTGGGGGGACACCAGTAGAGAGGAGCCCTGGGGGGACACCAGTAGAGAGGAGCCCTGGGGGACACCAGTAGAGAGGAGCCCTGGGGGACACCAGTAGCGAGGGATAGAACAGAGGAAAGAGATTTCTGTAAAGTTACCTATCTTGAAGCTTGACTAGATAGGGTTGCGGAGATTGTTCTGAGAGAGGTATCAGAACAGTTTTTTGGAGACCTCACAAGTGTTTTCGGAAGGAAAGACTGAAGACATTCTGGTCTGTAGTTTTTAATGTCAGATGAGGCCAAGTGTCCGTTTCTTGTGTAGGGGAGCGACTGGCCATTTAAATCCAGATTTTGTGAACAGTCAATAAAATATTAACTGAAATTTGACTAGCTGAATCAGTGGTGCAGTGCTGGGCTGCAACAAAAGCCTGCACACCCTGTGAGTCTCAAGTGTCGGGATGTAGGCTTATAGAAATAAGTGACAGGCAGTTTCGTAGTAAATGATTTATCATGTTCAAGATGCTGTTTTAGCCCACCGGAGATCACTGTCAGTTCTTCATTAAATTTAAATATTTTTTATTTTTTTATCAAGTCAAGGTTCTTATGACATTGACATTTCTCGTGTGTGTGTGTGTGTGTGTGTGTGTGTGTGTGTTAGAGAGAGATAGAGATTGTGTGTTCCCTGCAAACATTTGCCATGCTACGTGTTTGTTTTTGTGCTGTCAAGGAAACAACAATGGAATTCATTCTTGCAGGAAACTGATATGCACATTTAAATAAATGGAAAAGTTAATGGAACAAGTGCTCTCTCTATTGCTTATTCTCCCCTCCCTTCAGTGGTACACATGGTTATTGATACTGGCAGTCCAGAGAAAAGGAGAAGTATTTGGATATTTATTCTAGATGATTTGCAGATGAATTCTCAGAGACTGCCTGACTGCATGCATGGTGGTTGGTGTGTGTCTGTGTGTTTCCGTGAGAGTGTGCATTGGTGATTTATCTGCTTGCGCCTCAGCCTATATTGAAATGCAGAAAAAATGCAGGTCGTATATCACACCGGTACGGTACTATAGTAGAGAGTGCTTTCATTACCTCTCCAAAACAAAGTTCAAATCTGAAATGCAGAAAGAACACATTGATACTTCATTGGATAGCTGCTATCCTAAGATCTGTTTCTGTATTTAAATCTCTACTCCATCTCTCTCTCTGTCAGGTATGACCATACCAGAAGAGGACACGGAGGCAGGACAGACCAGTAAATACTGCCTGGTGGCCATTGGAAGGCTGCAGGTATGACCCTGTGTGTTTGCTGTGATGCCTTACCATGGTAGTTTATTTTTACACAGCCTGTTTTTTTCATCAGTATTAGTGTGCCAATCATTTTGGCAGTGGCTCTACATTTCACTGCATATGAAAATAGTGTGAAGAGAACAACACGCAAACAGAACCCCTTAGTGTAGATATTTACCAAGACAGCCTAGGATAATGTACAGCCTCTGGAGGTTCTGGACTTTGTCTTCTGCCACGACCACTACTTAAACCCCTTTTTGTTTCAGAAAACCACCTTTCATCTCTCCTTACATATATCTAACAGTCTGGGCCTTCCAGCCTTCTCTGATTCTGACATGAGAGGACACACTTAGCGTTCTTAGATCACTCGCTTTAAAAGGTGAAGAGGTTTGGGGTCTCACATGAATGTGTCCAAAGAGCCGGCTCTCATCAGATCAAAGTCACAGGGGTTTAGTGGAAACCGAGGCTTGTTCATGTAAGAACGTCTGGACACATGACCTTTGATGCTCTGAAAGCAATTAAAAACATTGGGGTCTAGTGATTTCCTCATTCTTATATATTTTGACAATTAACAGTAGAGTAGGGCTGTCACGATTATGACATTTTATGTGATGATTAATTGTCACACAAATAATTGCAATTAACAATTGAATTGTCTGTATTATTAATTTTATGCAACTATTATAGTGTAAGCCTAATATTGAAAGAATACAAATGGTGATCCGGAGATGGTTCTTCAGATTTGCGGTGTTCACGCTTTTGATCGCCACCTTTCTGGAGCAAATCCGACAATTCAACTCCTCCAAATAATTGCTTCATTTGGCTTAAAACCAAAATGTGCCCAGAGCTGTGCAGTTATGTTCGGCTTTGCAACTACCACTAAATCAATGTTGTTTACGATTGCTCCACACAAAATACAACCGCAAAGCAATGACGATTACATTTACCTATGAATCGTAATACTTCACCTCTCGCTCTGCTACACATTATTATAGGTTCGTTATTTGAAATAGCTCATTCTAAAACAATTTTGTAGGTCTTCCTAACATAGTACAACATGTTTGAACGCTCAGTTGATTCAGTCAAACATGTTAATTTTATTTTCAATTGTAGGCCTAAATATGCAATGGGACAACAGATATTTCTATATATGCATTTTAATGCACATTATCTAATTAGAAAATATGGATGGAAATGTCAAAATTTGACTTACAAAATTAGTAAAAATATTTTACACGCTTGTGTGTTATTTTTTTTGTCAGTCAGAGTTGATACAACAAATAGGCGACAGAAACCCATTGTCTATTAATTAATAATGTTGTGAAATTACAAAACGTTGCATTGCAAAACAATTCTAAACTGGGTTTAAACATACTGAAATTACGAAGCAAATTACTTTCTGTAAATTATCTGTGCCTATAACTTTATGCAGAGCTGTCAAACGCTCCGCTGCACCCCTGGGCTAGACATCCCAACTGACTGAAACGGACATAATTCAAATGGTGTTTGTTGAGACATTTCTAACATCGGCATAAAACTCCCTTATTCAGATTGGAAACATATGATTTTGGAATCTAAATATTGGGCAAAAAGATAGTTGTCATAAAAATAATTGCGATCTGGCTCAAATAATCATGATCAGGCAATTATGTAATAAATGCAACAGCCCTACAGTAGAGCCTTTCAGCCTTTGTGACAATGTTTTTTCAGCTGATCTGATTTTTTTAATCTGTTGACATATCAATGACATGTTCCCTCCCGTCTCCTAGGTGACCAGTTCACCTGTTTCCATGGATATGAACGGCTTGTCGGTTCCCACAGAGTTCCTGTCGCGCCACAACTCTGACGGCATCATCACCTTCGTGGACCCGCGTTGCATCAACGTGATTGGATATCAGCCTCAGGTTGGCTCCCTATCCACTCATCACAATGATTTGCATGTAATAGGGTGTGACGTTGTGAAACACTCAGACAACGTTTGGATTTACATATGGAAGATTTGCATATTGAAGGTGGCAGGATTTAGGTGAACAAAACTTATTTGTCAGAGCTCAGAATTGAACCGCTGTGACTAAGTGGCGGTTGTCTTTCGGTGCCCACTCATCACAGTGTTCTGTGGGGCATTGTATGGTTATGTAAAACTGAAAAATAACATGGAAGCTGCTTACTTGAAGCGCTGTCTGTGAATTGAACACAGGGAACCAAGTTGCTCCAGGGTTTCCTCAGATTAATGACTGATCTTTGACTGTGATCTTTGACTCACTCTGTCAGGCTCCCTCAGAGCAAGTGTGGATATGCAAAAACCACATCCTTTTCACACCATCTGAATGTACAGCAATTGCTGTGTCAAAATCTTATTTTATTGACTAGAAAACCTCAATGGCTGTTAGTAGTGGTAACATGACTTTACCACTAAGGTCAGCAGGCTCCAAATGCTGTATGATGTATGAGAAACCCTGTCCAGGTACTGGAACCCTGTAAGTGCCAAGGTGTCAACTTGGACCGTATTTTCAAACACAGGTCCTTAGAGGAGGGCCTGCCAATCTGGGGCATTGCCCCCATAGAATTGTGGGAAGGCAAGTGACTTTCAACATCCACTCTTTAGCATTTGGCACATATTTAGCAGAGCACTCTCTATTTTATTCTTATTAACTCTTATCCATCTGGCTCTAGCTTCTGAACAATTAGAGCTATTTGCTTTAATTATTCCTTAAATTAAAGGGTGGATCAACTGTTTCACTCAAGCTGTGTAGAACCGGTCCCAGCGGACTGTGGTGGTGTTGTCTTTTATACACACTTAGTCATTACTTGATGATCATACCCATTGGCCTTCAGAAAATCTCAATACGAACTGATTTGACATTTTGGGTGTTACTTGGGAATGTTTTGAGATTATGATAGTAGCCGAGGGCCAAATTCAAATGTTTCATCGCAAAATTGTTTTTTGATACACCAGTGTGTGCTAAAAAAGATAATTACTTTGCTTGATGGACCATGTCATTACTACAATAAAAACAATTCATGGTGTTAGTTTTAGATGCGAGAGAAGGTCTGCAATAATAAATGTTTTTAATAAAAAAGCCATGGCCAATCTTTTCTAAGAAAGGCTGATCTTGAAGGGTGAATACAGAGGAACATTTTGACCCAGGTGAATTTGATATGAACAGCTGATGATCAGATGAAGGCTTTTTTCACCTGTTCCGCCATGTTCCATCATCAGTGACGGGTGGGTTTCTATAGAAGCTTTGGTGAACCCTGGTTTCTGGTGTTAATGGGTCATAAAGTAGTCTCAGAAGGTGCATGGGAGTTTACAGGCAGCAGAAGTTATAGCAAAGCCTTTTTATGTGATAGACTGCTGCTCTTCAAGATTATTTCAGAAGTGCTAACACTGAACACTGTCTTAAATGTTAGTTGTTTTCTGAAGCTTGAAGTGTGGATCATAATGTACTTCATTTTGAGGGCTAGACCCGTGTCAGGTCAGATGCTGGTGCTGTATGTGCGGAAGAGTATAGAAAACACATCGGGTACAATGCGCAAATTGTGCTCAAGCTCTTGAACTTACATTGTATCACAATCGGAGTGAAATGGTTGGGCACGCTAACATGCACTCAACAATGCAGTTGTTGTGGATAGTCAGATTAATGCTTAGACTAAAACATTTACACGCATTGCGAGACTAATTTCTCTAATAATCTTGTTTACTTGGACACATATGAAATCAGTCTACCTGACGGGACTTTGATGAACGTAGGGTAAATGTTGTACCGCCTTGCCCGTGTTATTTCGGCAGAGCCTCTGAGTTCTGATGTGTGTGTATATGGAAGTGGGCGCCTTAGATGTCCTAGGGTTTTCCAGTGGTGTGAGCCACTGCTTCTGGGACACGTACAGCTGCAGCATGGCTCAGAATCTGTCAGGAAATACATTTCCCTAGTGTCTTTCACCACTTTCCTGACCCAGAAAGCATAGAATGCCTAAAATATTTTTAAAAAACACAATTTAAATTGATCTGAACTCAAGAGGGAAGACCAATTGCGTTGGTACCAGCACAAATGCACCTTTTGGAAAGCTGATTAAGGTGTTTACATCCCATAATAATTCAAAAGATTGCCTGGGAAACCAGATGTTTTAATCAATAAATTTCTTTTGTTTGACACTATTCTGCTGAAGATGTGTGAAGTGAATTGTAGGGCTTAAACAACTAATCGACAAAAATCGTTTGAGTCGATTAATAAAAATTGTTGGCAACAAATGTCATTATGGATTGTATGGGTCTACACGAGAGACGCTGCAAAAAAAATAATATTTTAAAGATGGACCGAAGGGAAGTCGCGTACGACCAAAAACTTCAGAAGTAGCCTACTGTATGGGATCACTTTTCATTGAGGTATTAATGAAAACAGTTAGTTGCAAAATTTGCAAACAGAACTGTCATGGCACAGGAGCATGACTGTAATGCAGGAGCATTTAAAAAGAAAACTCGTTGTAGCCGTGATGACAGAAGATGAGTAGTGCTCTGCACGGCAAGTTAATACAAGTTCGTCATTCATTGTAATTTATATTCATGGTGTTATGTTTTTAATTGAGAAATAATTCAACTTGAATCCATGGCAGAGTTACCGTTAACATCAAGTTTTTCACCAACAAACCGGTGATCTACTTAAGCATGTTGAGTTTGTGTGTAGTTGAGCAGCTCTCGCTAAGCATTCACAACATTACTGATGAATTAACCCATTAGTGTCAAATTTGGTGAGTTCTATATTTCTCCACAACAGAAACTTGAGGTATTTAAATCCATTACAATTTGCATTACCATTTACAGTGTCAGTCAAACATCTCTCAACCGGCTTCACGATACCCTGGAATGCTTTTCCAACAGTCTTGAAAATTATATTATGATGACCCTTCGGCTTTGGCACGTTTTTGTTTCATAACCACCGCCTACAGTTGTTTTAATGAAGGCATTGTAAAAGGGTAAGAAAAACACTGAAACCTTTAATTCATTCTAAATAATATTTTCACTTAATTCTAGAACTGATGTATTTTTTTTTGTATCCGGTAAATCGAAGTAATTGACGGATTAATTGATTATTAAAATAATTGTTAGGTGCAGCCCTAAAACCGTCCCCCTAATCACCCCCCCCGGTTCTATATGGGGCAGCCTAACAGTTGAATCTGGAGCGGCCTCTGCACCTTGCCTCTCCGGTCTTACTCCGAATGCTCCTACATGACCGGGGTGGTGTAGTGGTGGAGTCAGTATGACTTTGGGCTGCATTCTGTCTTCTCCAACCTGTCCCCTGAGCAGCTGCCTGGGAGTCTCTTTATGCCTCCCCAGACGAGGTCCCAATGGTGCGCAGCTGTGTGGGGGTGGGACTGGCACTGCTGGCTGGTTCAGGAAGGTTCTGGAACTTCTTTGGGGGGGGCATTGGTGCGATGCTGATGAAGCACACGGGGACTCGTTTGCATCCCAATACCCAATCAGTGTATTCCATCAGATGTGTCACTCCTTAGCCAACGCTCAGCGCTCGACCAATCAGTGCAAGTGGACTCGTTGGGTTATTTAGCATAAGACAGTGGGTGGACACGTTTAAAACGTTTCTGTAAAAAAAATTTTAACAGATTTTATTGAATTAATTCCCAGCAAATCCCGCCAGGATTTCTTGAAGACTTAATTTTTTTAGAGGCGGTGTGTTGTCAGAATTCCTTTGGTCAGTCAGCTCTCTCCCATTCCACCCTTCTCCTTTCAGCACCATTAAGCTAGGAGAGTGAAATTAATGGAGATAAGATGAATTGAGAAGTTGGTGCCTCATGTTTAATGGTCTGATAGATTTTTAATGTCCGCATGGGTGAATTCCTGAACCCAGTCAGGGTGAACTTAGTCTAAGATGAAATGTAAGGAAGAAATATTCATTTAAAATTGTCATCGAGGCTCCCAAAAATGTACTTGTGGTTGTGTGTAATTGTTTTTCTGTTTTGTAGTGTGTATATAGTAAAGGTTTTTAGTGCCGACAGAGATCGAATTGAATCACCTTGAACAGATATTAAAATGTTCAACAAGATGTGAACACCATTGGAAACTGACCTCAAGTGTGTGGCTTCGTAAATGTCATTCTGCATGTCTATTTTGTCTCGTGTAGGACCTCCTGGGGAAGGACATCCTGGAGTTCTGTCATCCAGAGGACCAGAGTCACCTGAGGGAGAGCTTTCAACAGGTACCCACGGGTGGATTGGTAGACGGGGACCACAGTAATGAAGTGAGGGGCGTGGGGGACGAGGGGGATAAGAGCCACTTAGGGATCACAGGGAGACCAAATGAGCCTTGGGCAGGGCTTAGCACCACCAGAGGAGGAGGACGAGGAGGTGACGAGGAGGGGATTGGTAGAGGGGTGAATAGGAGATACACAGAACGGCCACTGAGGGATGTGGGAAATACTGAGCCGCTGCCCTCCTCCCACCCACGGTGGTGTTTTTACGGTGCTTTTCAACCATTCTGACATGCTTAATAGTGTACAATTATTGTAATGGGGGAGTCGCCGCGTAGCCCTCATGGAAAGATGGAAGATAGAAAAGGAGAGGGGATCAGAAGACGGGGACATAAAATGAGAGGGATTGGTAGGAGAGAATGTGCTAGAGAGAGATGGTGAGAGAGAGAGATGGTGAGAGTAAAGCGAAATAGAGAGAGGGGGATGGTGTTAAAGAGAGAGGTCCGACTACTAGTTGTAATGACTCTGTCTGGCGGAGAGACGACTCATTAAAACATCTGTCTCCCTATCACACCTCAGTGGTTCCACTCAGGTCCTCTCCTGACCCTGTCACCCGGAGGTGAAACGAGAGGCGTTAAACACCACTAGTCTGTCATTACCGTTGAATTGGACTGAGTAGAACAGGCAGCCCATTAAAACAGACAGCCCTCTTCAAAGAAATGGGTTTCTGCCCCAAATGACACCCTGTTCCCTGCACGGGGCACTACATTTAACCAGGCCCCTGTTGAAAATAGGGAAATACGGGGGAAAGTTGCTGGAATTTACCACGTTAAGATGGAACGGGCAGAAACACCCTGGTGATCAGGGGTCAAGGTAATCTTTAGCATGAGAACCATTTGGATCTTCATTATTTTTGGGCGCACACCAGATGGTGGTTCTGATAGATATGGTTCGCTCAAGAGCCGACCTGGTGAAGTAAAGGTAACAGATGGAGGCGCTCCATCTGCCCATCCGGAAGACTGGAGCCGAGCCACGAGCCTGTAGGCATCTCATCTGTAATGGTTTCACACAGTTTCTGTCAGCAGTGGCGTCATGATCAGAAGGGTGAAAAGTTCAGAGCATTGCATGTAGAAATTAGATTAATCATGGTATTTTTTAATGGTTTTTGGTGAAAGAGCAGTAGGTCAGAGTCAAAGCCATACTGCAGCAGAACATGGTCATCAGTAGGTGAGAGTCAAAGCCATACTGCAGCAGAACATGGTCATCAGTAGGTGAGAGTCAAAGCCATACTGCATCAGAACATGGTCATCAGTAGGTCAGAGTCAAAGCCATACTGCAGCAGAACATGGTCATCAGTAGGTCAGAGTCAAAGCCATACTGCAGCAGAACATGGTCATCAGTAGGTCAGAGTCAAAGCCATACTGCAGCAGAACATGGTCATCAGTAGGTGAGAGTCAAAGCCATACTGCAGCAGAACATGGTCATCAGTAGGTGAGAGTCAAAGCCACCGGTCCACACTAGGACACAACACTAATGATTTCTGTCTGTGAATTACATACATCTCAGAAATTAAACTAGTGGAATGAATAGATCTGTTCTACATGATACATTAGTTGAGTGTCCATCTTTGTCAGGGAGGGCCTTGAACTGAGCTCTAGTAGTAAGAAGGAACGACGGGTGTGTGTAAAGGTTTTACTAAAATGATGGGCACATACAAAATCCCTATCGGAATCATTTTACCTTGGGACATTGGGTCAGTGCTCTTGAAGACTTTTTTTGGGGGGGGGGAGTCAGGCAGCCAGAGTCAGGCAGCCAGCCAGCCAGACAGACAGGCAGGCAGAGTCAGGCAGCCTGAGACAGGCAGAAGGGCAGCCTGAGACAGACAGACAGGCAGGCAGCCTGAGACAGACAGACAGGCAGCTTTAGACAGGCAGCCTTAGACAGGCAGCCTGAGACAGACGGACAAGCAGGCAGCCTGAGACAGATGGACAAGCAGGCAGCCTGAGACAGACGGACAAGCAGGCAGCCTGAGACAGACGGTCAAGCAGGCAGCCTGAGACAGACAGACAGACAGGCAGCCTGAGACAGACAGACAGACTGAGGGACAGGTGGATGGGTCTGGTAACTGTGTCTTCAGGTATTGACACATGGCTTAGCTTTAGCTCTCTGCTGTGAATGTCAGCTCTAATTTGTTGTAATGCATTTGACTCTTCTGCAACACTGTTGGATTCCAAGGCAGAAAACTCTTTTTGTTTTCCCGGCCCACTGACAGTTCATCCATTATAAAACATCAAAGGCTGGTAATGACAGACAGACACACCCAGGCACGCGTAACATGCAGAAACCACTTTAGTGGAGGTAATGAAAGATTCAAAGATGGAGATGAGCATTGTGAAAAACATATACGCTCAAATGCTTTTCGTTTCCTCTACCCCTCCATCTCCCTCCCCTCTCTACCTCTCTCCTTGTGACTCTCTCGGTTTTTGACTCTCAAATATTGGAATAAATGTTGGGCCGTCTCTGTTTACGTTCCAAATCCCACACTATGCCCTTTGTAGTGCATGCTGGGGTCAAAAGTGATGCCATTTGGGACACACTCTCTGCTGTAGTCCTGTATTGCCATGGGCTTTCACATCCTGGGATAGAGTCTCACACAGAGTCATAAGGACCACAGAGAAACACACACACACACACACACACACACACACACACACACAAAAACTACATGATGCGCTGATACACACACACAAACCTGGTTGCTAGATATCACCTCAGGTTACATTCAAGAATAGTGCTCTACATATTTAGAGTACTGTTCCATTACACTAAAAACACTGGTCCCCTATCTCTCTGTTACTGAGGTCACAGGTCATACAGTGTGACTAGTAGGGAACACACGTGTAACCACTGAGATACCTAATGAACGCGAGGTGTGATCAAATAAATGGGAAATAATTGTATTTTTCATTAGATTAAACTTCTGAAGCTTTCCTTTCAAGCTTTCAGTGTAAAAGAATGGTACTCTTCCATGTCTCTGAAATTGTCTGTAGAGCTGGCCATTTCAGAAACCCATTTCAGATCTCCCATTTGAAAACCCTTTCACATTCGGATGGAAAGAAGCATGTCCATTACTCAGATTGACAGCTGAGGTTTGTTGGTGTGGAAATGGAAGGGAATGATCAGAGGTCGCTGTGCGTGCGTTCAGCGAGGTACGGTAGAGTCACGGTAGGAAAGGTATGGGGAGATTAGCCTGGGTGGAACATAAAAAAACATGTCTTAAATCCACCAGATTTTCACTCCCCCCCACCCCCCAACATGGAGCATCATTCCCCTTTTTCTCCTCTCTGTCCTCTCCGCAATGTGCTGTTTTCTTCTCTCTTTTTTTTTCTCTTCCCCCCTCTGTGTCTAGATGGTGACCTTGATAAGGGGCCGGTGTCTGGATCATTTCTAACCTGTGTTTCTCTGCCCGTCCCTCCCTGAGGTGGTGAAGCTTAAGGGCCAGGTGTTGTCGGTGATGTACAGGTTTCGCATGAAGAACAGAGAATGGATGTTAATCCGCACCAGCTCCTTTACCTTCCAGAATCCTTACTCCGACGAAATCGAGTACATCATCTGTACCAACACCAATGTCAAGTAGGTTCATGCTGGCTGAGGGGGCCCACTCAACACACACACACACACACACACGCCACAAACACATACTACACACATGCTTACAGTGTGGAATACACACACCATATGTGTGGAAATCTTTGACATATGTTTCAGTCCTGGGACAAAAATAAACCATTGGAATGTTCCGGATTGTTAGTCTGTTGCCCTATTAGTCTCTCTCGCCTGCACACACACACACACACACACTTACACATTCACATACTGAACATCAATTTGGGAACAACAAGTTTTCTTGGTCCAAGACCAAGATTCTACTCTGCGTGGGTCTGGACAGCAACAACCCTACATACACCACTGACAGTGTACACACACACACACACACACACGCCACTGTCACACACTGACCGGCTATTAACACCAGTGTGACAGCATACAGTTCTTCTGGCCTGGTCGGGAAGTCAGTCATAATATTGACAGTATATGGTCTTGAAATGGTAGCAGTGTTTTCACTACAGACTGTTAAAGATACAGTATGGGAGATAATATTTACCCACTTTTTTATTGAATTACTCCATGTTAATGTGCTGTTAAACAGTATTAGAAAGGTGTGTGTGGGTGTATGGGTGTGGGCGCATTTTAATGTCTGGAACTCATCCTGTTTTTCCTTTACTAAGCAGTATGTTCTCTGGGAGGAAGGCAGGTTCAAGGTTGTGTTGATTTAGGTCCCCCCGGTTCCAAGTACCTGCTGGTAGGACTCTGTTACACAATGGAGGTTAGACAGAGCTACATCTATCTGTTATATGTTGTTACTAGCCTGCAGTCTAAAAGGGTTTTTATTCTGGTCCACACCTATGGGCATACCCATGGCTTTTTTAAAGGGGAAAACATCAGGTTAAAAATGCATCTATAAAACCCTCCAAGTCAAGACATTGCTATTTCCCTCATGCTTTGGCGAAGATGTCAGACAAGGTAAGAGTGTGAATCTGCTATATATCACAATCGATTGGGCTGCCCACATTCTAACTCTACCTATTGCTACCTCATTCTCCCTGAGTGAGAGAGCAGCGCATTTTGACAGACAGTTCAACAGTCAGTCAGAGGGATTTATGACCCCACACAAATGTTCATTTTTGCTCTGGCTCTTTCAGGCATGAGCGGAAAGAACTTTCCAGGGATACCATACTTGGTGTGGAAAACTGATTTGTTTTTACGGTTGGGGAGACAGTTATTGTGTATTTGTGACTGCAGCCCTGAGTGTGTTTTCAGTGCAGATGAATAAATGTGTGCATGTGGCTCTATGCATGCATGTATGGATTTCATCTGCAATAGCAGGCCTCTGTCAATAGGGGGCATTGGTGTCACTTGATATTGTCACTGTGCCTGAATAGATGCAGGAGAGGAAAAGGAAAGGGGCTTTGTTTGAGTGGTTGGAGAATTAGAGAATGGGTGCAACCCTCGTACCACGCTACTGTCAACATTGACATTACACTTTTTAAATGATACCAATGCTTCCAAGACTAACATCCCTCTCATACTCTGGAAACCCAGGGAAAACGCTCCGGAAACACTGGAAGAGTTCCGTTATCCCATTTAATTTTGACGAATAGATTTATATTGTTTTGATCTGTCCTCCACCTGTGTTTTGTCTGCGCTCATATTTTTCTATCCTGGTGGAATACAACATCCGACAATCATAGCAAAATATGGAAAATTGTAACTGTTCCCATTTGAAACAAGCTATTTTTGGCTTAGGTTTATGGGTTTAAGTGTTATGGTTAAGGCTAGGGTTTTGGAACATGAATGTTTTCATGGCAAACATTTGTTGTGTTCTGACAAGGAAAGGGGATCCACAGACTGTGTGTGTGTGCGCGTGCGTGCATGTGAAAACATGCTCTGAAGCAGCAGCTTTTTCACCAGTTCCTCAAAGACATTGAGTTAAGGAGGGCAGAAACATAATGTTCTGTCAGGAAATCAGATTACTTACGTAAACATTCCTATGTGTGTGAGCGAGAGACAGCATGTGTGCCAGCGTAGCGGAGGGGAGTGTCAGGGCCGTAGAAGCCTGCCTGGCTACAGTGATAGATTTATAGAGGCTCCATACAGTAATAGAATCCCATTCATCAGCCCTGGACAATGGCTATGAAGATCAGCATCTGACCACTGAATACCTTAGCCTGTATCACCCAGCGTATTGCATACACTATTACGTATTTATACACACACACACACAAAAACACAGGGTCATGAGGAAGACTATCTTGTCTTTGTGATAGCTGAGTGTTATGCAGTAATTGTAGTTATTTTCTGTCTTAGACACACCACACATTTTATTTTCTATTAGATGTTTGTACACACATTAGACTACAACCTCCATCCTTTGTGGTAAAGTGGCACATATACTGTATAGCCAACCCACATAACGGAATATACACACACACACACACACACACACACACACACACACACAAACACAAACAAACACAAATAAATGAGATTGACAGTGTGTGTTTGGAGGAAGCCAGGGGTACAAGCCAGGCTTTGATGCTGGTTCCATTACTCCCTGAGGAAAGGAAAAGACCATACCATGCATGGTGAATCTGCATTTATCTGCATTAAAGTGTGCGTCTGTGATTTCAACAACTAACAGTATTTTAACAGCTGCATGGTAATTTGGCCCATGTCAGTGTCTCGGTTCATGGGCAAGCCAAACAGAGCCATCTGTTCCGGTCAGTAATTTTGGCTGGCTCTAGGTTGGAACCATAAACCCAGCTATTAAATGAGATGGCCTTGATTCTGGCTCTGTTTCCATTTAGGAAGCGGTCTGTAGAGGGCACTCACTGGTATTGTTGCCATGGCTACAAGCTTCAGACTGCCCGCTTGAACTCGTACCACACCCCATCAGGTACCGCCGCGTGACCTGGCTGTTTCCCTCGACCCCGTCTAGCAAGGCACAATATACACACACACACACACACACACACACACACACACACACACACACTTTCCATTTCCCTAACCGTTTAGGCAGAAGTGCTTGTAAGAGCCAGAAAATGACCAATGAAGCCATCCCCCGTCCACTGTTTAATAGCACTGGAGTTTGCTAAGATCAACAACCAATTAGTATCTTCAGGAACTCCTCTGAATCCACCACTAGAGTTGACGACATCGACTAAGATCCACATTGCAATAAATTGTTGGAATTTATGCAATAAATTACAATAAATAGAATGGTAAGTTCTGTATTTTCACAGCAGTTTTATTACTCTTAAAATACTTCTCCTGGTATTAGTTTGATGGTTGTCACCGTCATGTCCACGCAACAAGCTACTAGATTAGCAAACCAGACATCACATTTCTCCAGTATGTGTTTTATCATCATGAACAATGTCAGGAAAATATTTTCTGTGTCTATAATGGAAGTTTTATCGATCCAGCTCTAGCCTGCACACATGTACAATTGCGGAAATTGCATATTCCCAGATGTGCATGAATGAGCATGTGCAGACAAACGCATAGAAACACAGAACACTAAATGAACCCTTGGCCTTCTGAAAAGTTCAAAGGTTACCCGTTCATCCGGTGTTCATCACGCGCATGGTACGCTGAGGGATTTTCAGCCGCTTGCATTTCAGCCAACTTGGAGCAGGCTTGACTAGTCTAATTTTTGCACATTCTGCAGATGTTTAAATGTCCTCTGCTGGCCAAGTGTGATCCATCTTAGTCTTATTCAGTCCTGGTGACCTGATCCCTCGGTGTGGGTTCTCCCTACCTCCTGCTCTCTCCCCTGCCTTTGATGTGTGGTGGGGAGGAGGGAGGAAAAGGACTGAGAAAGAGAGAAGGAAAGGGGAGCAGGGTAGACTGAGAAATGTGGAGAGGTAAAGAATTCAGTGCAAATTACACCCAAGTGTATCTTTGAGAGCCCAACTAAGCAGCACTTGACATAATGGGGTTGTGGAGCAGTTAGTCTCCCTCAGTGAAAGCTCTTTATTCCTCGTGACAGGTGGGCTTCAGCTGGTCACACAAATATACATACAGATACACACGCAGATAAACAAGGCTCTACAGTTCACCCATTCTACTTCCAGGTGTACTTAAATGTTTTGCCGTGTGACCAGGAATTTTAATTCCTTACAGATAACTGTAGCATTCTAGCTTAAATAGAGATGATTTTAATATAGTACACCTTTCTTTGTGCGCCTGTGATGTTCAAATTCGGTGCAAACATTCTCATATCTCACACACACTAAGTAGACCATAGTTAATTGCTTGTTACTACTTGGATAAATAAACACATACTATTCAACCTTCAGGAATGTATTTGAGGCAGGAAAGAAGTTAGATTGTGATGTACTGTAGAGACTCAGAGAAAGAAGGGAGGTTGTGATGTACTGTAGAGACTCAGAGAAAGAAGGGAGGTTGTGATGTACTGTAGAGACTCAGAGAAAGAAGGGAGGTTGTGATGTACTGTAGAGACTCAGAGAAAGAAGGGAGGTTGTGATGTACTGTAGAGACTCAGAGAAAGAAGGGAGGATGTGATGTACTG
>JACXGI010010910.1:0-26356 GCA_016801175.1 Esox masquinongy | reverse complement strand
GGTGAAGTGAATAACACTGATAATCTCGTTATCATGGCACCTGTCAGTGGGTGGGATATATTAGGCAGCAAGTCAACAACCCTAACCCTACTATCTGCAGTGGAAAACAAACCGAGGCAAGGCGTGTAGAGCCGAGTCGAGCTGATACCATGCAGTGGAAAAGCTCCCAAAGTGAGTAGAGGCGAGTTGAGTCGAGCTGGTACCATGCAGTGGAAAAGCTCCCAAAGTGAGTAGAGGCAAGTTGAGTCGAGCTGGTACCATGCAGTGGAAAAGCTCCCAAAGTGAGTAGAGGCGAGTTGAGTCGAGCTGGTACCATGCAGTGGAAAAGCTCCCAAAGTGAGTAGAGGCGAGTTGAGTCGAGCTGGTACCATGCAGTGGAAAAGCTCCCAAAGTGAGTAGAGGCAAGTTGAGTCGAGCTGGTACCATGCAGTGGAAAAGCGCCATTACAGGACTTGAAGGATCTGCTGCTAACATCTTGGTGCCAGATACCACAGCACACCTTCAGAGGTCTAGTGGAGTCCATGCCTTGACTGGTCAGGGCTGTTTTGGCGGCAAAAGGGGGACCTACACAATATTAGGCAGGTGGTCATAATGTTATAGCCGATCGGTGTAAATGACAGTCACAGAGAAGTCATAAATAGTCAGTCATATACTTAATACTTCTGCCCTCTTCTATTTAGTATTTTCATTCGTACTGCATTTGCCTTTATTGCATATCTATACATAACACTTGTAATAGACATATACTTAATGCATGCAAATTTTCTGCCCTTTTCTAATTACACTTCTGGTTAGATGCTAACTGCATTTCATTGTACTGTACATGTTCAATGAAGCTGAATCTAATCTAATGTAAAAATAGGCTGCATAACTCTTCCCACTGGGGGCTTTGACCTAAAAAGGCAAATATTTAGTTAAAGCTGCTTATTATAGTTTTATTTAATGTCCTAATCAATCAAGTTCTTCTTAAATGAGAACAACAGTCAAATAATCACTCTATTCAAATTGACACAGTCTAATTCAGTCTTAACCTTATAATGTATAATTCCTGTTTAAACTTTACTCTTTGAAAGGGTCTCAAAAAGTAGCCTACAAAATCACTGTAAAAAATCTTATTTGGGAACCACTTTTGTTGTACTGTAAATACTATTTTAAAACTATGTAATGTACTAATATATTTCAGTGTGTTAAAATGGATGCAATTATTGCATTTAAAAATATAAGTAGCCTATATAACAATTTGAAATTATTGGGTCCATTTCCACTCACTGAACTATTGCAATATTATTTTGTGTCCCAAAGTACAACAGTGGTTCCAAAAATAATACACTATGTATACTGCGTTTTAACTTGAGGTTGCCTGCTGAGCGTAACTGTTGAAATTAAAATGAGGAGAAAGAACGGAGTGTTAAGAGCTTATTTGCATGTGCTCAGATCGAGGAGTTTCCAGTATTGACAAGAGCTGACTTCTTACGACTGGTTAAAATGCTTTTATGTCTTGACTTCTCTCTACTGGCCTTTTACTTATCATGAAAAATATTTTTTACTTGTAAGGACACACTCTGAAACAGGCCTTTTAATGCAGTGTCAGGGGCTGGCAGAGGAAGAGGACGACCAGGAGCCGGCAGAGGAAGAGGACGACCAGGAGCCGGCAGAGGGAAGAGGACGACCAGGAGCCGGCAGAGGGAAGAGGACGACCAGGAGCCGGCGGGGGACCGGGAGCCAGAACCAGTGGAAGTGGTGGCCCCTGCCTCGGGAGACGGAACAGGCGGGGGCCCCGCCTCGGGACCGAGATTTGACGCAGGAAAAGGAGCAGTGGGGATGGCAGGAGTTCGTCATCCCACCCCTCCTGATCAAAATCAAACATATCATATTACATTTTGTCCAGCAGATATCCCTGCTGTGTACTGTGTTGGAAAGCGTTTTTTTCTAAACAAGCCTCAAAGGTTCAGAAAGCCTTGGTTTCCCATCCCTAGGACACAGGCACATACGTTTTCAATGAAGAACAAGCAATCAGGTGTCCAGGGTAGGGACAACTACCACCATAATAACACAATAAAGTGCCTGGCAGTTACTGTCTTAGTGTCTTTACAGATCAGGGGACTTAATCTATCCTTCCCCTGCTGCCAACTGCAGTCTTGGTTTGGCCAGGTCCTCAATTGTCACATTTTGACATGGAGGCAGGACAGAGGCACAGAGGTTGTCAATGAAAAACGTGGTTTACTGAACAGACTCAACGACACAGTCGTCGACATGAAACACACACAAACAAACAAAATGACCAATAAGAAACACTGGGGCAGAAGGAACTTAAATAGGGACACAACAAGGAGGCAAACAAGACACAGGTGGAAACAATAATACAAATGAACAAGCTACATTTGAAATCAAAGGACAAAGACCAAACAGAATAGACCACATTCACAAACAAAAGTAAAAACTAAACCAAACAAGAACAACCTAACATTAATGTCCTCATTGTTTGTAAAAAGAAAATAACTAAAGCATGACTAGGAATTCTATAGAAAGAAATGAAATGTTATTCAATATGGGAGTCATTTGAGATGTAGATCTCTTTTGCGAACCCAACAGAAGAGCCTTTGAAAGTGATTATAACAGCTCCCAAAGGTTTTCTTCTGGTACAGATAAACTACGCTCCGACTGATGTTTGACAAGTGTTTGTGTTCCTTTCTACCAGCAAACAGTAAAAGCTGAAATGTAATACAGATTTGCATTTTATAAACCCAAACATTATCAGTATGAAAGGATTCTATTAGTCTTTGTGAAATTGATTTAGCATTCATGTGTATTCAATTAGTCATGCATGCTCTCATGTGTGGAGATCATGATTTTAGGGTGTCTCATACCCCCCATTCTTACAAAACCCTAATCAAGGGGTATGTCATTTCACATTGTATACCTTGATTGTTTTCATCATGTAATTCCCATTGATTGCTTTGAGAGACCAATTTCTGTATCATGATCAAAGTTATTTCCTATCCTGATAGTGAATTATCCTAATCAACTGTAAGAAATGAATGTGTGCGAACCTAGAACACATTGACTGAAATGATCAAGGGTGTAAGCTTGAGTATACTTTAATTGATATTTTGTTACCAGTAAATGTTCTCCTGGATCTCAAGAGGTAGTTTAAACCAAGAGTTTAGTTTTGGGTGAAACTAATTGAATAAATGTAAATGTGGGAGTGGTGGTTTCTTTGTTTCATTTTTGGAGAAAACAAAGGAAGATGGCATTAGAATTTGGCACTAGTTCTCTTGTGTTTTCACACCTTTTGTAACAAAGAATCAAACTTTTGGTCAATATTATTTAAGGCCCCTGTAACCATAAGACTTATAGCAATCAATCCTGTAGTTAGTGTATCTTTTGATTCTGACGTGCTGTTGACTTGCTCCCATGCAACCGAAAAATCGACATAACTAACTGCTATCTACGTTTGAAGACTTGATTTTAAATCGTATTACTGAGAGGAATTTGTTGAGTTTCAACACAAGCTGACGTCAATATTCCCTTGAAACATTAATTCCCATTAGCTTATGAAACAATGAATGAATTATACAAACAAAATTAATAGCAACACTCACATACCTTGTGCGCCCTCTGACCAGAAATTTAGAAGTAGTTACAGTCTTTTACCTGCGCTCGTTCTCTTCACAACCACTCTACTGCACATATTAGATCAGAAAGTTCTAGAAAGGTCACTGATTAGTTCGCTTGATCACATGACTATATAAGTTAATTAGTCAACAGAATTCAGTACTTTAAACAGGTATCATTATTGCCTAAGACATTGAGATATCCACAATAACATTTGCTACATGTTATTTAAAATATGTTTACACAACATCTGTCATGGCACATTTTCTGCGACAGCTACAGTGATTGTTTATCTTAGGGTACAAGTGATGATGCCTATTGCTGTCACGGTATGGTGATGACTAGCGCCATCGTGCCGTGCACTCACGGTTCCCGTCCCTTCATGAACTCACCCTGGACTCATTCATTGTCTTGTCTCCCATAATCATGCACACCAGGTCCCAATCATCCCATCAGTGTTTAAATGTTTCTCCTATGCTCCCCAAAGTCGTCGGATATTGTTGTCTGTCATGTTGCATGTACGGTGAGTGCTATGCGTTGTCTGAGATTATCAGCGCTTTAATTTGTGTCATATCTAAGTATTGATTTCCATGATTGATAAATAAAGTTCCACATCAAAAACGCAAAATCTGCAAATGGGTCCTCCCCTCTACCACCACCGTTACAATTGTTAAATAACACAACAGCCTGATCATTTTGAGCAATACATAAGCTCATAAGTTTGCATGCCCTGGCAGAAATTGTGAAATGTTGGCAATGATTTTGAAAATATGACTGATCATGCAAAAAAACTGTGTTTTATTTAAGGATAATGATCATATGAAGCCATTTATTATCACGTTATCATATGTTTGTCTCCTTTTTAAATCATAATGATAACAGAAATCACCCAAATGGCCCTGATCAAAAGTTTACATACCCTTTAATGTTTGGCCTTGTTACAGACACACAAGGTGACACTCACAGGTGAAAATGGCAATTAAAGGTGAATTTCCCACACCTGTGGCTTTTTAAATTGCAGTTAGTGTCTGTGTATAAATAGTCAATGAGTTTATACACAGTCAATGTGTTTGTTAGCTCTCACGTGGATGCACTGAGCAGGCTAGATACTGAGCCATGGGGAGCAGAAAAGAACTGTCAAAAGACCTGCGTAACAAGGTAATGGAACTTTATAAAGATGGAAAAGGGTATAAAAAGATATCCAAAGCCTTGCAAATGCCAGTCAGTACTGTTCAATCACTTATAAAGAGATGGAAGATTCGGGGATCTCTTGATACCAAGCCAAGGTCAGGTAGGTACCTTTTTCATAGTCACATATGGAGTTCAATCACTTAAACACTTAATTGAGAAATTATCACAGACCGTATTGTCTGCATACAGGAAAACAATACAACATTTGCAAGTTGAACCATTATTGTTATCATTAATAATTAAAATGACTGTAGAGGATATATATAAAATATATCCTCTACAAAAACGTTTTCATATTGCATTTCTGTTTTATATATTTTACATAGGTATTTCAACTGCTTTTGAAATACCTATTTCAATATGCATTTTTTATTTCATTAAGCTTAACTACAGTCAAATGTATTTTGTCACTTTTGACACTTTCGAATGTTGAATTTTACACACGTTTTTATTGTTCTCAGAGAAACGTAGTCTTGTTTAGATGTGGAGGCCATAGAATTATAATACCCAACATGCTTCATGAGTATTTTGGTCCATTTATATTACAACTATAGTAGTTTATTATCACAAACGTAATCATTCAATGAAAGCAGATAAGTAACCACAGTTCACTGTCAACTAAATAAAAAGTATCATTATAAAGAATGTTGTTGCTTTTGAGTTTGTTCATGTTAGAAACAATACAAAATGACTGTATTTAATGCAATAAAATACTTTACAAAATGTTTAGGTATTTAATTTGTAAACCTGATCTTTTAGAGAATTGGGATATTTTTTTTGTAATTGAAATTTATAATGTGTGCCTGTAGGACATCCTTTATGTCCAGGAAATATGATTTAACACAAATCTTACTGTATTACATGATGTCTCTTACCAGGTACCATACTGACTATCTGGCCAGCACACATACAAAAAGTACTTCTAGGTACTGAAACTAGGGTGTGTTTAAATGAGTGATAGTGTAGTTTATCTGGCTTCACTCCCCGAGGATTACTGACAGGAGAATAGAAGGAGTTGGGGTCAGTAGGGTTCTTTGGCTCTCTTCCTCGGTCAGTAGAGGTCATAACTGAGGCATTGGTCACTGCATCCTCACCATGGACACACACACACACACACACACACACACACCCACACACCCACACACCCACACACCATCACAACAATGTAAATGTATTAAACGTCCTGTAGAAGGAAGAGACAACACTATGTACATAATAGTTTCACTTACGACAACTCTCTTGGGGGAATTTTGGTTTACGTGGTTGATGGAGGCATAGGTGATACTGCCAACAGGTTGACTAGAAGTGTATAAGGTAAACAGGACGTTAGTCTTATTGCTTAACAACAATATGGGTTAAATCATGTTTCATTTGACCAAATACCATAACATATTGATGAACTGACTCTGTCTTTGCTGTCCTGTTGGGGTGGAGAGATTTATTGCATTCAGACCCTAGAAATGAGTAACAATAGAGATTAATGAATTGATAAATAGTGGAACCTATAGTAAATTAGGTACAGAAATATTTTAATACTTTAAGACACTTCATCAATGTCTGTTTAACTCACAAGGCTGACATCAGCTGTCATTTGATTCTCTGAAAATAGATCTGGTGCTAGACAATCCTTACTTTCTTGACAATCAACTCAAGATGTGTTGGCACCCCTGTAATTGAGTAAAAGTGAATGCAGATAATAAATACAAAAAAAAATCATATTTTGCACTCAAACATTAGAGGGAGTCATATCCTTTTAGTTCGACACAATTATTTCTAGGTTTCAAAATTATTGGCAACCCAACAATCAATATTTTGTGGAGCTATCCCTGGAGTGGATAACAAACTGTAAAGTCTGATAAGGTTGGCACTTACTTTTGGAGGCATCTTGGACCTCTTGTCCATGCAGCACATTTCAAGATCCTATGGCTCCACCTTATATTTGAGCCCAAAATATGACTCATTGTTTCTGTTATCTTTTGCTTTCACTCAATTTCATCAAGGATGACAGTACTTGAGTTGAATGTACAATAGATATGTTTATGGCTGTTATTACATTACCCGTCTTTAACTGTTGCTGGGTGGTTGTCTTGACAGGATTCTCAGTTGTTTGAACAGAATCAGTTGAAGATGGGGTGGTGGCTGATGAGACAGTTCCTGAAGTAGAGGCTGTACTTCCTTGATAGGAACGCTTATTTTTAAATAGTTGCCAGCCAAATGTGGTTATGTTTTGAAATGGCGGACTCAAAAGCAGACTCGGACAACGGGAGTAAAAATAAGAAAATAATGATTTAATGATAAAGAGTCTTAACAAAAAGCGATCCCAGTCCTGGGATGATGATACACGAGGAAGTAGTTGACTTCGACTGTGGTGACTATGGTTCACGAGGAAGTAGTTGTCTTCGGCTGTGGTGTGGCAGGCAGGTGAGTAGGCAGTGCAGAGTCTGATGTATCCAACTGGAAACACGAGAGGAATATCAAGGTAAGTAACAAACATGGATCTCAGAGCATTACAAACCAATGTTGTCGCACACGAGGTATACCACGGGAGGACGAAGAACAATCTGGCGCAGACTGGCTGGATCAGGAAGTTCTTATACAGGTGGTTGATGAGCTGATCAACAGCAGCTGCGCCGAACGAAGGAGAAGACCCTGCACACCCACGCCCACCTGCACCTACCAAGCACACACACACAAGCACAGAGGGAAACAACCAGAACTCTCCAACCAAATAATAATGTTTCCAAAAACTCACAGGAACATGCCAAAATTATTACTGAAAATATTTATTGTTACGGTAATAATCTGGGAATAGAGCTTTCACCTTTCTGGCTAGGAGATTCAATTTAGGAACCTTTCTGTTACTGGTCAGATGGTCTAACCACTAGGCTAACTGCTGCCCAAAAAACATTAATATAAGCTTCTAAGATCAGGTAACTTGTAAGACTAAAAGGAGACAGAACAATATAGAATACATCCGCAAACACTGACACTTGATTTGTGGAGTTCTCTCTACTGCTATCTGCTAAATCATTATTTACTTCAGTCCCTATAAGAAAGACAGGAAAAACATGTACATATGTATTGAAACACTTTATTCAGGACTTTGTAGAAGCAAATTTGTCGGTGGATGTCTCTACCAGAGTTGTACACCTTGATATCGGCAGTTTCTCCCATTGTTCCGTGCTAATTTCTTTAAGCTCTGTCAGAATGGATGTGGAGCATTGCTGACCTGTGATCTGCTGGTCTCCACAACAGATGTTCAATGGAGGTCAAGACCAGGCTTTGACTGGAACACTCAAGGACATTCATGGACTTGTCCTGAAGCCACATCAGAGTTGTCTTGGGTTTATTCATTGGGTCGTTGTTGTACTGAAAGATGATTCTTCACACCAGTCTGAGGTCCTGTGTGATCTGGATCACTTCATCCTTCCTTTAATCCTGACCAGTCTCCCAGTCCCTGCTGTTGAGATCCATCCCCATAACATGACACTCCTAACACAATGCTTTACCATAGAGATGTATTAGCTAGGGAATGAGTGACACCTTCTTTTTGCCAGTTGTACAGATTGGCATTCACGCTAAATTTGTTTAACCAGAGAACTTTCTTCTTCATGCTCTAAATCCTTGAGGTTACATGTCATACGCCTTTTAGGCATATCGGGAGCAGCTTTTGTCTAGCCAGTCTACCCAAAATGGCCTGATTGATGGAATTCTGCAGACAGGTGGTCCTCCCATCTCGCTTAGTTAGAATGGCAATTGGGTTAATTGGCGCACAAAATGGGGCATGCTTACCAAAAAGTGACCAGACAGAGTTGCTGTCATGTTATCTGTTGGGATGAGTGGGATGAATTCTTTTGGTGGTCGGAAGTATTAGGTTATCGCATTTTGAACTTCTGTCTAGAGAACGGACTTCTAAAAGCCTACAGGTTTCTCCAGGTGGTCTCTTGCAAAGTGAACTTGGGTAGTTGGGTTCTTTTTTGACAGCAGAGGCTTTTTCCTAGCAACCTTCCCATGAATGCCATTTCCATTCAGTATTATTCTCATTGTTGAAGCATGCACAGTAACCTGAGATTAAATCCTTTATTTCACAGTAATGGAGCAACTATGCTCCTGGGTACTTTCTGTACATTAGATATTTTTTCTTAACCTTTCCCAGATCAATGCCTTGACATGGTTCTATCTCTGAGATCTACAAACAGTTCCTTGGACTTAATGTCAAACTTGGGGAGATAAAAACATAATTCAAGATAGATTGTTGGCATGGTTTTCCACTTAACTGCACATACCTCTGCTTTAATGGCAGTAAGGGCAATGGTGGTTTTGTCCACCTTGAGCCTCCTGCAGCATTTATTTTTGCTCCTGGTTTTCTTGAAGTCTTTCAGAAGTTTCTGGTAACTGTGTAATACATCGTCTGGATTTATTACTACTGTGACAGTGAGGTGACGGACAGCTCCGTCATCTCCCGCTTTTCCCGGTTTCCCATTGCTCACGAACACATCCCGGACTTGTCATGTGTCTTGTCTCTAATCATCACTCACACCAGGTCCCAATTCCATCATTAGTATGTGTTTAAATGTTGCTCCTCTGCTCCCCTCATTTGTCGGTCATTGTTCCCTGTCTCTGTTTGTTTCCGCATCAGTAGTGAGTGTTTCGTTTTTGCTGTTTAACTTCAGCGCCTTTACTTTGTGTTCAGTTTTGCTGTTTGTGCTTGGTGTTTATTTTCTATTAAAAATACCACATCGACTGCTGCTCTGCCTGCGCCTGGTTCCTCTTCTCCACCACTACACCAATTGTGACAGAATGAGCAACCAAAAAAGTAAGGGAACCAGCAGGTCACTGAAACCTCGCCGTGGCCACAGGGACACCCACCTGTGGCCGTGGGAGAACCCGGAGACGCCGGAAGAGGAAGATCGGCGTCTCCGTGCTTATTTTGGCTACTCCCCTCCGATGTTGCCGGCGAAAGGGGAGTACAACTGGAGGGGAGACTGGGGATCGGACTCCCTCTCGTCGGACGACTTTGAGGTGGAGTACGACTCCCTGGACGAGGACGCGACGGAGGGGGTGCTAATGTGGGACCCTGTTCGGTGCCAGCTGGTTCCAGCTTTCCCGGAGGTTGGCGGGGGAGCCAAACAGCCAGCACGGTCCCCAAACCCGGGTCCGCAGCTTGCCTCCGTACCTCGTCCAGCAGCACCCCAGAGGCCTCCCCAGAAAATTTTTAGGGGTGGGCTAATGGGGTGCCCGAGGGGAGCCCTTTGGAAGCCCAAGGGGGGCCCCTGCCTTCTGGTCTTGGCCCAAGCCCTTCCGTGCGTCATGTGGACTGGACGGGTAGTCGCCTGGCCATTCGGCGCAACCCACTCCCTGCTCCACGGCCTGCTGCCGCCCCAGTCGCTGCTCTGCAGCCTGCTCTACGTCCGGTGCCAGCTCCTAGGCCCCAGGTGTTCCCAGCGGCTGCCCCAGTCATTTAATTAATGCGTTACTACTATTAAGTCATGCTAATGAAGACTCTACAAATGTTAACAATCCATTAATTACTATCCATATAGTTTACACTTTACAATAAGGGTCACAATTGCTTTTAATTTATGGTGTACTACTATTAAGTCATGCTAACGAGTAGCCCACAAACTTTGGTAATACATTCATTCAGGGCTGTTAGATTCTGTCCATTTTTGATCCATGAACAAAATGAATGCAACCGGTAGTCAGGGGAGTACCATCTTTATTCAGCGTGAGTCCAAGATGTTGACCTTCCATAGTTCTTACATGTTCTCCAATAATTACAAAGTTATCACAGTCTTTTATGCCAGGACACATAGGAGGCGGTCAGTGGTCATAACCAACCATTATACAGTCCAATATCCTCCAATAAGAAAGGTTTATCCTACAAAAGACCCTTGTATGGGATGTTCCAACCTATGGCCAATGGGCCTATTCATAGAGCCTATGAGAGTCACATGGACAACTCCTATCAGGATGTATGGACAGGATGTGTGGGGCCCATCAGTAACGGGCATCATGTCCTATCTATTGTCCTTTGTTCAGAGTTAGTCAGAACTTATGCGTTGTGTTAAGTTTCTCATGCCCATTTCCTATCAGGGCCGTAGCCAGGGTTTAGAAATTAATGAGTTCCGGATTTTCTTTTCTTTCCATTGAGCTTATATACGGCAATTCATACCAAAAAAGTGATGGCCATTCGAGGCTTCATTACCGATCTTCTAGCAGCGGCATATTATGCTAGCAGTGCTAACTCAGATTTTAAAAGCCATCATTGAAATATATAAGGTAATATAGTTAACAATCTAGTCTGTACATTTTATCTTTAATGTCCGTTCCAATGTTATTCTTGTTTGTTCTTTTTCACAGACTAGATTGTTAACTATATTGCCTTATACATTTCAATGATGGCTTTTATTGTGATAAAGAAAATCTGAGTGCTGCCAGAACAATATCCTGATGCTAAAATAACGGTAATGAAGCCTCGAATGGCCATCACTACACATAAACACAACCAAAGTTTTACACTACAGCCACACAAATTCATTATCTATAATGAAATACATACAGAGGGACCTGTTGGCAAAAATACTTTTATTAAAGTTGCACAATTTGCTCTCACTCTTCTTTGTGTGTGTGTCTGTGTTGTGACATAAAGGGAGAGAGGTATGAGATAGTAAAAAAGAAAGGGAGAAAGAGTCAGGAGAAGAAAAGACCAAAAGAATCTGTCAGTGAAGGCTTGAACTGGGCAGTGGGCAAAGCACTGTGTTCGGTTGAAGAACACACTAACTACATGCCGTTCATCATAGTCTTTCTCTCCATTTCTTGGCTCACTGAAATTGCATGAAATAAGAAGGATACGGATACACAAGTTATGATCGGGTAATGCAAATGTGACTGGGAAATCTTGGTACACTAATCTTAACAACATGCATTACCTTTTGGTAACCACCTTTTCCGCAACAGGCTAACAAGCTAGTTAGCCATCATAGTTAATGAAAGCTTCTTAGCAATAACTAATCTTTTACAGGGTTGTCTACTTTGGGTACCTGAATGTAGTGAGATTTTGATGCCATGGGCTTAATCACACGAACGCGCAGTTGCGCACTTAATAACTTGCACATATTTGGACTCAATTCAGGATCTCCTCATCTCCTTTCTAACTCGCCTTCTTAAAATACCTCAATTAACTCATTCGGATTATCAGAGTTAAGTCTATCTTGAAAACATACATAGTATTAGTAGTCAGCTAACTAGTTGCATAGAAAAAACAAATGCCATTGTTTTGCATTGCTTTCATTCTTCTCTCGTGCTGTGCACTTAACATTAGATAGACAGATAACGTAAGCTAAATAGCTGTTTAACTTAGTTACAGAGCATTAATTTAAAACTAATATTATTTAGTTAGTTTAGAGCAAACACCCAGGATTACTTAATTCATGATTGTTAGCTGTCCTAGTCACATACCTTAGTTCATGCCAGGTCAGTTCAACGTTGGAGTGTGGCTGGATTGCTTGATTCCGGCCAGCTGTAAACTTGAGCAGCTATCCAATCAACATAGAGATATGCATCGCATACCAATTGATAGTTTTCATGTGACATCACGGCACATGGGAACGCCCATTTGGCAAAACAGACTCTCCTTCCATTGCCCTCCATCGACAACTCCACAACGTTTACTAGCTATACTTCAAAATGACAGATAGTTGCAGTTCCTTTGGATGAGCTAACCACATATATATTGTATTTGCTATCATATTTACAGTGGATATAAAAAGTCTACACACCCCTGTTAAAATACCAGGTGCTTGTGATGTAAAAGAATGAGACAAAGATACATCATGTCAGAACTTTTTCCACCTTTAATGTGACCTATAACGTGAACAATTCAATTGAAAAACAAACTGAAGCCTTTGAGGGGGAAAAATAAAAAACTCACAATAACCTGGTTGCATAAGTGTGCACACCCTTAGACTAATACTTTGTTGAAGCACCTTTTGATTTTATTACAGCACTGTCTTTTTGGGTAGGAGTCTATTAGCATGGCAAATCTTTATGTGGCAATATTTGCCCACTCTTCTTTGCAAAAGCGCTCCAAATCTGTCAGATTGCGAGGACATCTCCTGTGCACAGCCCTCTTCAGATCACCCCACAGATGTTCAATTGGATTCAGGTCTGGGCTCTGGCTGGGCCATTCCAAAACAATAATCTTCTTCTGGTGAACACATGCTTTTGTGGATTTGGATGTGTGCTTTGGGTCGTTGTTGTGCTGAGAGGTGAACTTCCTCTTCATCTTCAGCTTTCTAACGAACGCCTGAAGGTTTTGTGACAAAATTGCCTGGTATTTGGAAATGTTAATAATTCCCTACACCCTGACTAAGGCCCCGGTTCCAGCTGAAGATAAACAGCCCCAAAGCATGATGCTGCCACCACCATGCTTCACAGTGGGTATGGTGTTCTTTGGGTGATGTGCAGTGTTGTTTTTGCGCCAAACATACCTTTTGGAATTATGGCCAAAAAGTTCAACCTTGGTTTCATCAGACCATAACACATTTTCCCACGTGCTTTTGGGGGACTTGATGTTTTTTTTTGCAAACTTCAGCCGGGCTTGGATGTTTTTCTTTGTAAGAAAAGGCTTCTGTCTTGCCACTCTACCCCATAGCCCATTCATATGAAGAATACGGGAGATTGTTGTCACATGTAGCACACAGCCAGTACTTGCCAGAAATTCCTGCAGTTCCTTTAATGTTGCTGTAGGCCTCTTGGAGGCCTCCCTGACCAGTTTTCTTCTCATCTTTTCATCAATTTTGGAGGGACATCCAGTTCTTGGTAATGTCTCTGTTGTGCCATATTTTCTCCACTTGATGATGACTGTCTTCACTGTGTACCATGGTATAGCTAATGCTTTGGAAATTCTTCTGTACCCTTCTCCTGATTGATATCTTTCAACAGTGAGATCCCTCTGATGCTTTGGATGTCCTCTGCGGACCATGGCTTTTGCTCTGAGATGCAACTAAGAAAATGTCAGGAAAATCCTACTAAAACAGCTGAACTTTATTTGTGATTAATCAGAGTCACTTTAAATGATGGCAGGTGTGTAATGACTTCTATTTAACATGAGTTTGAATGTGATTGGTTAATTCTGAACACAGCCACATCCACAGTTATGAGAGGGTGTGCACACTTATGCAACCAGGTTATTGTAAGGTTTTTATTTTTCATTTTTCCCCCTCGAAGATTTCAGTTTGTTTTTCAATTGAATTGTTGACATTATAGGTCACATTAAAAGTGGAAAAATGTCTGACATAATTTATCTTTGTCTCATTCTTTTACATCACAAAAACCTGGCATTTTCACAGGGGTGTGTTGACTTTTTATATCCACTGTACATGTAATTATTGTAATGAATGACATGGTCTGTTTTTGTCCAACTCCAATGGCCTAGCTAACGTTAGTGAGGCTAGCTAAACTTCTGTTGTTAAACATATACCATTAGCTAAGTTAATAACAAAGTTAATACAGAAAAATTACACCAATCCAACCTTCTCCACAGCAACCCAGGCTGTCAATGGTGGGTTATTTATACAGTAGGAATGGTTTACCTGACATTGGGAAAATGTTTATATTATTACCGGTACATTTGTTTCTGTGTTATACTGGCTGCACTACGCTACACCGACCACCCATAGAACCAATGGTAATTTAGGTAAATTAGCACTAAACTTCGCATTGACAATGAAGATTTTCTTCTCCTTCACCTCCCAAACAATTGCATTATTGATCCACCCTCGATTGTACAGATAGCTGTCTCTACTTTTGTATGCTTTCATTTTGGTAGCAGTGTAAGGGGATGGATTCTCCACAAGGTATAAATATGTACACATACCCAAAGTTCAGCTCCGGCAGGGATTTCGCTGTTTT
The DNA here is from genome assembly GCA_016801175.1 of Esox masquinongy. Lineage (NCBI taxonomy): Eukaryota > Metazoa > Chordata > Actinopteri > Esociformes > Esocidae > Esox > Esox masquinongy. Next base: position 11,635 of record JACXGI010010910.1, on the reverse strand, counting down.
TAACGATGTAAATAACACAGCGGGTGCTGTATATGGGTCACAAGTGCCTAAGACTTGCAGTGTGTCTGCATACTTTTGTTTTTATGTTTTGTAAGGTTATCTAAACACTCACGGACTGTAGAAGTAGAAAATGTGACCGGCTTGTGCAGTAGCTCCATAGAATTGTTGAAACATGGCGGCAAACCAGTGTTAGCAGCCATGTTTCAACAACATTTTGCCCGCCAGGCTGTCAGAGCAACCATGTGACTGAAAACTATGAATCAGAGAGTAATTTAAGATGCAGCTCCATGGAAACACCCTCTGCGAGAATAGACCAGATGTTGGCAACTCCTGATGATAAAGTTATATAGCGCTAATTGGTTTTTATTAGAAAAATGTTTAAGCCTATAAATATACATATATTTTTTAATAATTACCAAGGTCCTGACCTTGGTGACCTCATAGCTGGCTACGGCCCTGCATTACTTGCTGTTGGTTTCTAATATACCATAATGGTCATGTATAAAGTACATGTAGTAAATATTTCCTCACAATTTAGTAATTGTACCGTATGTGCACACAAGCATTTATAAGGTAGAGGAGTAACTCAAAGATGAGTACATTCAAGTTTGTTCTCTGTTCTCAACCTTTTCTCAAGATGAAGATGTTCATCTTCCAGTGTAACAAATAAGTTAAATGTGCAGTCTGAAAAAAGTGAAAATACAATCTTTAGTTAATGTGTGTATAGATCAGAAATAACGACAGGAATAAACATGAACAATCACATATGAAATGAATGCAGTAAATGTTAATACATTTTAATTAATACATTAACTAACATTAATACTTAAATTTATAACTGCCTTAGTTAATATTAACAGAGATGAAAACATGCTTATTAAGAATCTGTAACTCGTGTTTATTAATATTTACTAAATCATTAATTAATGTGAATTAATATACCCTTATTGTAAAGTGTTACCCCTTACTGATTACTATATACTTTATGATCATGAGTAAAACTTCAAATTAAGATGGATACTAGACATTGATTCCTGTATTTGGAATGTGAATTTAGGATTACAAAATTTGGAACAAGCCACAACAATCTTATTTCCTTTTATATTAGCAACAAACCTATGCAGCACAGAAATGCCCCCTTCCTAACACCAAACGTCAAAGACTTGCCACTCATACACAGATGGAACACAGAGGGAGTGTCAAATGTCTCCCCCGAACAAATTTGACACATCATGTTTGGGTGGTTCCTGCTCTTTGTCTGAGAGACAAACTTGTTCAGAGTTGAGACCTACAGGCTTTCCAGCAGCTGTTGGCAAAAGCTGCCAAGACTGAAGGAGAAAATGTGGTTGAAGGCAGGAATGGAGGAAGGTGGGTTTCTGTGGTGAGGGTATCATGGTGGAGAAACTACTTGAAGGGGCAAGAAATTGCTGAGGGGCACCATGGGTAATGAAATGGGTGTCTCCTGTCTGTCGGGTGACAGTGGGGGGAGGACCCACTACCTTATCACCTCCACATGGTTGTAGCAAGGCCCATTGCAAACATGATAAATTATCATGTTCAACCTACAAGTTTGAATGGTCACAAACTACTGTTTTCATAGACAGTAAACAGCAAGAAAGATGCAGAAAAGGAACCATGACACTTACCAGATGATGACTATCTGTAATCTCTTGTTACAAGTTAGATTTTGTCCACTAAAGAAAAAGTCTGATTGGATATTCCTTGCTCTTTGGTATTAATCATTCTCTTCCCAACACAAACAGAAGAAACTGAATAGTAAGACAATTTAAATGAAGACAAAGAAATATTTTATTAATGAAACATAATTAAATAATAGAAGATTATAATATATGATGAGACTTGATATATTTGTAGGCCTTCTCTGAAGTCGGAGAATGACCTGACTGATCCCCAATGCTGGGGATGTCCTTTATTCCACATTATGAATTTGCATTTATGTAGATTGTGTTAATATATTTGTTAAATTAGGTTTCCTTTGTGAGTAAACAGTGGTGAATTGAAAAAACACATATCCAAAGAGAGTTGATGATTATCCTCAGAGAGAGGGGAGGGTGATTGTTGAGGAAGAACTTAAGAAGTCCAACATAAGAAGTAAGAGGAAAAGTAGTGGCAAGAAGTTAGGGGGAACATGCTATTAACAACAATACATATAAAACAACACTGGTTTTTGTCTGTATATACATGTCAATCAGTGATGTGCAGGTTGTCATTCCTTTCTTAATATAACTATAGCAACCTTAGTCAGATGCTACGGTATGGACACAGAATACCGCCAAAATGTTTCTGTTCACGGCATACAACTCACAAATGTGAGCCATGATTTATAAATACACAATAGCGAATCCATGATTGTAAACACACACAGCATTAAACTCACAAATGCATGGTTGGAAACAAAAAAATGCACAAATGTAAGTCACCATCCACAAACAAACACTACCTGACTCATATTTCTAAAATAGCATTAGTATAAATGCAACCGGGTTTTTTAGTCAACACTTTCATGTTAGAATTGTCGAGTGTGCTTCTGTGGATCAAGTTGTGTGCGTGGATCGGTTAACATTTACGCACAGGATTTTGGCAGTTACTTTCCGAGTTCAAGTCAAAGGTCACAGGTAAATGATCTGCACGTAAGTGAGACCGCTAGTCGACATCTCGCAATGTAGTAGAATATCTAGTTGATTTCCAGCCAATCCCCTAAGCTCACTGTGATGATGTCATCTACTTTTCAGTTTCAACAAAGATGCAACCTACTGTATTGACACATTCGAGATACTGGATTTTTGATTTCCATGAGCTGTAAGCTGTAGTCATCAAGATTGAAACAAAAAATGCTTGAAATGTTTTACTTTATGTGTAATGAATCTAGAATATATGAAGGTGTCACTTTTTGATTTGAATTACAGTATTTCCACAATATTAAATTTTTTTTAGATGCACCTGTATTACCCTTGTAACAACTGTATTTTTATCTTTTATCACAAGTTGTGTACCGGCCAGTACACATTTTTAATTTAAATTGTTCTTTTTAATTGAAATAAAAATGTAAGTTACTCATCTCTCACCTCATTGATAGTTACCTTGGATTTCTCTCTGTGGTGTGGCCTGGGGTCCTACAGAAACTGAAATGAAAAGAAAGGCTTTAATAAATACTAACCTTTGGCATTCCTAAGGTATATTTGGTAAGTATTCTTAAGGTGTGATTATCGTCTTCTGAAGGTGTGAAATGACTAGCTATGTTCATTTTAGGATGAGGCTAACACTGTTAAAATTAAAAGACAACCCATTACCATGTTCTCTTTCTCTGTCTCTCTCCTCAGAACACCTATTTGCTATTATCTCTATACTTAAGTTCCAATTATTTTAACTTTTTCAAATTGAAATTCCTTCCACTATCTGAATGTTTTAATACAGAGGAAATGATTTAGTACATTAGAGAGAATCTTTAGTTTCTGAAGACATAATTAGATTACATTATTTATTGTCATTGAACAAGTACAAGTACAGTACCACAAAATGCAGTTAGCATCTAACCGGAAGTGCAAATAGAAGAGGGCAGGAAATGTACAAGTATTTACAGGTATTAAGTACATGTATATTATAAGTGGAATTAATAGATGTGCAATGAAGACAAATGTAGTACCAATGGCAATACTAAATGTGCAATGAAGGCAAATAGAGGAGGGCAGAAAAATATAGCCTTGAGAGGATTGTCAAGCAAAGCCGATTCAAGCACTTGGGGGAGCTTCACAAGGAGTGGACTGAGACTGGAGTCAGTGCATCAAGAGCTACCATGCACAGACGTGTCCAGGAAATGGACTACAAGTGTCACATTCCTAGTGTCAAGTCACTCCTGAACCAGAGACAACGTCAGAAGCGTCTTACCTGGGTGAAGGAGAAAAAGAACTGAGCCGTTGCTCAGTGGTCCAAAGTCCTCTCTTCAGATGCAAATATAAGGTCTCCCATGACCACATAGTACTGTAGAAATTGCATAATCTGTCCTTATTTCCCTTAAGGTCATGACAATGTTACAAACCTATAGTACAATCTGCAACACGTCCTCCTGGGTCAGACATTGCCAGGTGATATTTCTCCTACAGACACCCAGCATCACCCCTTTGGGCATCAAAGCCCCTGGAGAAGGAGTATAGGCCTTGCCTGGTCTCATTACCTATGGTTTTCTCCTATGATTAGCTGTCCTCCTATATGTTCTAGTGAGGAGATGTGGATGTGAGGAGTAGGCAATATAGATCTTACTTGTGTTTTACCCATTCGGGCCAGCTTCTCTGACACAAACAACTGACACCAAGTCATTACAGGATGGAATCTGGTCTGTTTAAAAGTTAACCTTATCTGAACTTTTGGTCTGTTAAAGCAGATGAGATGTTTTCTGGAATCTACGTGTACCTATCCAGGACTCTCCCCAGACATACCTTGTTTTCCTGTAATTTCACAAAAATCTGTTAATAAAAGGATCCTATTCATGCTTAGTCCATTTTTGACAGTAAAGTAAATGTTATCTGACTCATTGACACCACAGAGGCATTTATTCATAGCACTAGTATACTACTGGATGTTCATTTTGCTATTTGACATCTGTATTTTTGTTACAATCATATTGTAAAATAATTGTTTGTGTATTATTTATTTCCTATACTAAAAATCAACAGAAGTAAGCATGGTTTGCTCCAAAATCTGAAACATGCACATCTCTTCAATCTCAATGAAGTGTATTTTTCAGCCCCTACCCCCCCCCCCAGGAATAGGGTTAGGCAGATCTGATATAAAGTGTCAATAGTACAGAAGCAACCGTGTTTAACCAAGGTTTTCATTACATTAATATTCATTTAAAAAGAAAACATTCACAATGTTCATGGTATACTGGAAATGTAAAAAGACTACAGTAAATAAAGAAAAAAAACGTATTTAAACACAGTAATTGCAGCCAGTTTAGTCTAGTGCCAAGTCTTGCTGCTAGCATCTATTGATCGTATTTTGTGGAAAAACCATCCAAATATAGTTTTAAAAAAAGACAATCTGGGCCAATTTTAATGCAGTGTAGATCTTCATATAGTCTGGGGTGTCAGACACATTCCACGAAGGGCCTAGTGTTGGCTGTTTTAATAATAATAATAATAATACATTAAACATATATAGTGCTTTTCTAGGATCCTAAGTCGCTTTACATCAGGTGAAAAACAAACAACATCCGAGGAGAGTGATTGGACAATACACAGACAAACTTAAAGAAAAGGCCTCAGACATGACACGGGACGAAGGGAAATGGCAGGGGCTAGGGGTAGGCTTCTTGGAACAGGTGAGGCTTGAGGCGGTGGATGAAGATGGTAACAGATTCAGAGTCACGGATTGATTGTGGAAGTGAGTTCCAAAGCCTTGGAGCAGCCGTAGAGAAAGCCTTGTCTTCAAAGCTCCGTAGCTTGGACCAGGGGATGATGAGATGACCATCTGTAGCAGAGCGGAGTGACCGAGAGGGTTGGTATTGGGAAATAAGATTAGAGAGGTAGGGTGGAGCAAGCTGATGGAGGGCTTTATAGGTGGGCAGAATAATTTTATAATCAATGCACTGAGGGACAGGGAGCCAGTGGATTTCCCGGAGGATAGAGGTGATGTGCTGCCAGGACCTGGTGTGGGTGAGAAGTCTGGCTGCTGAGTTTTGAACCATGTGTAGCTTATGGAGATATGAAGATTTGATGCCAGAAAGAAGTGAATTGCAGTAGTCTAGGCAGGAGGAGATGAATGCATGTATTAAGGTTTCAGTGGCAGTACGGGAGAGGGAGGCCTTTAGCTTGGCAATATTGCGGAGGTGAAAGAATGATGATTTGACTGTCAGTTTTATGTGTTATTCAAAGCTGAGGGAGGAGTCCAGGATGACACCTAGGTTGTGTGCATGGGGAGCGTTTTGATACACATCAGCGTTTTGATACTTGTGTAAATCTTGTCAGGACATGGTGACGTTTGTCAACATGTTTGCATCAGTTCACCCTACCAAAAAATATTGGATAAATGTGGGCAAACATATTGATAATATTCACCTTGTCCTATAGATATTTATGAAGTTATCAAAACAGTGAGGTAGTCTAATTCTACATGAAATACAGACCATATTTGAAGAGGGTCTAAACATCCTCAATGGAAACAAATGAATGGTGGCATAATGAAATGGGACCCTTTAGGATTTTACCTTTAAGGGTTTATGGGGATTATGACGCGTCACTATCTCAGTGTATACCAACACTAGAATTAGAAATATAAAACCTCTTACATGCAAATAAGTTAATAAAATGTAAATATTATGCGGCTTTGCTATTGAAGGATCTTTCTATATTCTTCAGAGAAGTACACTGGTGAGTACATTAAAAATGTTATCTGTGAATTAATAGAGAGTTTCTCAAACCCGGTCCATGGATGGATGTTACAGACTTAGAGAAGGGATGTTTCTTTCACCATAAGACACAAGGCTCAAGGAAGCCGATTTCTCATATCAGGAAGCCTAACTGCAGTTACCTGTCCTCCTTATTTCATCACTGATCATGTTCATACAAAATAATAACTACAATAAACCACTACAAGTAATAATACTTTTTTATTTAAACATTTCGCTGAATATTTTGGAAGGACAAAGTTAATTAGGACAAATGCAGATGAACAACCTCATGCTTTTAAATTCAATATGGAAGTCATTTGAGACCTAGATCTGTTTTATAAATCCAGCAAAAGAGCCTTTAAAAGTGATTGTTTGTCTTAAGGTACAAGTGATGATGCCTTTTACTAAATAGCATAACAGCCTGATCATTTTGGGCAACATGTTTGAAGGTGGATTTCTGTATTGGGAAAATACAATGTGTTGTAATACTATTCAGACCCCTTGACAAATGTTCTCATATTACTAAATTATTAATGGTAAATTTACATTTTGTTCTGTCTGATATTTTTGAGAGAAAAAAAACCCCCTGAAAAGTTGCTTGCATAAGTATTCAATACCAACTCTGGTGCATGTTCCAGCTTTACACACAGTGTTTGAGTCATTTTGGGCCCCAGTTTGTACAGTTGGTTGGACAACGCTTGTGGATTGCAATATTCAAATAGTGCCACATGTCCTCAATGGGATTGGAATTAAGACTTGGCTGGGCCACTGTAGGACATTCACCTCTTTCTTCTTGAACCACTAAAATGTTGCTGTGGCCTTGTGCTTCAGATCATTGTTGGAGGCCAATGGTAATTTAATTGTGGTCTTGATAGGACAATTTCTTTCATCTGTGTAAACTGGGAGATTCTACAGCACAGATGTTGAATATTTATGAAATTAATTTTATATTAACATTTTTGCCAATGAAAAACCAATATCACCTGGCAATTACCGATTTTGACTTTCAGTGTTTAAAAAAAATCTAACAGAACAATTTTAATGTATTGTACTATTGTATTTGTAATTCAGTTATACTAGAGAATTTGTCAGGAGTCTGAATACTTATGGAAGGCGGTGTTCATAAACCATTTTGGAAATCAAAAGTTAAAAACATGTCCTGCCAAAAAACCCAACTGTGAGAGAATACATAAATACTTGAATATGGAAGTTCTACTGATTCATTGAACACACATTACAAAACCCAACTGTGATTAGAGAATACATATATACATTGAACACAATAATAATGATGCAGATGATAACAATAACACACTTTCCTCACGTTCCTTCCAGATGTCAGTGGAAACCATCAGTACTCCAGGGTGGGAGATAATGTCATTCTGCCATGTAAATATGTGGTTAATCAAGACTGTTCCTCAACTACATGGAACTATTACAGATCTGGAATGAACATTGTTATTGAAGAGGTCGAATTGGGAAACATCAGGAAAGGAAATCATCCTGACAGATCTGATAGACTCAGTTTGGGGTCTGACTGTTCTCTACATGTTAGTGATGTCAGAGTTCAGGATGCTAGAATCTACTACTGTCAACAATTCCTTAGTAATGGATCACAATATGGAAGGGATGCTCCTGTTCATCTGTCTGTTCTAACCAGTGAGTTTTACTGTTTAAATGGGAGCTTATATTTCACTGGGCACCGTGTAGTTTGTAATCATAACAATACCTTAAAGAGAATGGACCATAACATGGAGATGGTGAAACTGTTTATTTGTCTCTTCTACATAGTGATTATTATGGTTTCGTTACATACTCTTATATACTCATTACATTGAATGTAAACAGTTAAGATATATTTTCTTCTTTTTCAGTGTCGTCATCCACACCAGTGACAGGGCTAAAGCCTGATGAATCAGTAACATTAAGGTGCTCTCTTCACATGTTTGATGGAAAATGTAACAGTAGTAAATTTAGGGTATATTCTGTCACTTTGGTGGGCAGGGCTTCCAGATTGATTTGACAGGTGGGCGGGACATCCGGTTTGCTGGGTGGGACTTCCGGTGTGACGTATGGACTTCCTGTATGACGTGTGTTAGGGCGGGACTTCTGGAAGGACGTATGCATGTCCAGTCACTTTGTAATTTATGATTGCATTGATGTGTCCATGTTTGATGTTTTACAACAATTGATAAACACCCTGGACAAGTGTTATAAAAGGTGCGATATGTTTGATGTTTAACAAATGGGTCTTAGGGTTCCGGAATGTTAAATTCACAGGCAATAAATAAGTGTTATATCAGCAGCAAGATATTTGGTGTTTAACAAAAGGGTGCCAGGGTTCAGCAATGCTATAACCCCCGGCATTTTATGTTACGATAAGTGCTACAGCAGATGTCCTACAACCGGAGGGTGTTAACCTTCCATGTTTTACAATGTGCGTGTAGCATGATGTTTTTACACAAGCAATGAATTATGTGTGGGAAACTAGCTTTTTTGTGTAAGAAATAAAGAAGTCGGGACTTATGATTTTGGAAAGTTTCTGCCTATTTTTTATTTTAACCATCTGAGGACAAACTAGGTTCTACCGCCCACGCATGAGGCGTATTTGCATAACAATTACATGATTACATATTTTCAAAACGGTTTGTGATAGAGAGATTCGGTTTTCTTTGCTGTTTTCCTGAGATTCCGCTGAAATGATTCATATGCGTTTTGTTTACGTGAGGCATTTCCTGGTTGTCGTCATCCTGTCCAAATGCAACCAAACCCTTGTGCACTTGACCAATGGATGGGCTGTTGGATGACAGCATCCAATGCAGAATCGACTAATGGAAGGCTGTTGCTAGGCAAAATAGCTTCTTTTACCCAATTAGGGGAACGAATCTGTTATGCATTCGTGCAAATCAAAAGGTTGCGGGGTCGGACATAATGAGTTTCGTTTTCTGTATGTGCTCAGTGACAAGAACACATAGGTGGAGTCAGTACGTTAGCTTAGCATGGTAACTTAGCATTTGCTAACGTTTTAGCATTGTGTCTGTGCGGCACGCTAACATGTCGCACAGACAAAGAAAGGATATGTGTTCTCAACAGTTTTATTATTAGTATAAAGTATTATTATTAGTATAAAATGGCAAAACGTAACAACACTTTTACTCAATGTAACCAAAGTCCTATTCGGTTTTCACACGCTGGATAGCTGAGTTACCAGAACACAAAGGACAAATGCTAACAACATGGAGCACAATACGATTCCAAATATAGCTGGTAAGTAACATCAAATAACCTATGTATCATGAAATAATGTAATACAAATGTGATCATTATAGATATTGTCTGCTTTGCATATTTGGAATGGGAGACTGTTCCACATGGCTGTGTGTTGTCTGAATTCAATCATAAATAGAAAAATAATAAAGGGTGTCATAAACATATTGGACTGCTTGCACAAAAGGTGACTAATTTCATTGTTCTGTTCACATTTATTGTGAGACAATGCACATTTGTGTAAGAAAAAGGGTTTGAAAAGTGTTTTTGGAATGGCAGAACAGTTCCACAAGGTTGTTTGTGGTCTGATTTCAATGATAAATAGTACAATAATAATGTGTGTCATAAACATATTGGACTGCTTGCACAAAAGGTGACTAATTTCATTGTTCTGTTCACATTTATTGTGATACAATGCATATTTGTGAAAGAAAAAGGGTTTGAAAAGTGTTTTTGGAATGGTAGAACTGTTCCACATGGTTCTGTGGTCTGATTTCAATTGAAAAATGGTGTCAAAAACGTGTTGGACAAAAGGCAAATTATTTCATTTTTCTGTTCACATAATTGTGATGTGCATTGTGTTTGCACAGAACATTTGTATTGGCAGTATCACTCCGTATGGTTGTGTTATGGTCAGAATTCAATTATATATAGAAAAAATCTGATTTCGCTTATGAAATTATTTAATTTATTGTGCATTTTTCCCTAAAACTCTACCTTATAAGAACATTAACATGCATGCTTATATTAGCTGAGGTACTTTGGAATAATTTGATGCCAAATACACAATGATCCATTTACATTTGTTACGCACGCCTCCCGGAGGAAAGAGCGCAACATCCCGCTACACATGAAGCCCCCTGGGTGTGGTGAGAATGGGTATGGGGTCGTGGGTGCAAGTACGGATGACAAAGGCAGGACTACCGTTCACAAGAGCATTTATTTCTCATAGTCTGTTCTCCAATCAGCCCGAAATCCGATCAATCAGCTGCAACCGGCGATCAGGAAGCCAATTAGCCTGCAACAACCACACAGAGAAACAAGGCACAAACACATACGAACAGAGCAACAGAAAGCACTGTGGACATAACACAGTACATATTGTTTATAAGCCCAAATATAAAAGTAGTGAAACACGAAAATTTAAAGCGTAGTCCCCAGAGGATGGGCCTTAAGATTAAATCTGCCCATAGTAATGGTCTCTAAATAACCACTAGTACAAACTGTAGCATATGCAGGTTGAAAAACATCCTGTGTTTCACACAAGCTTTGTAATCCGCCAATGCACTACCGCCAATGGACTACAGTCATCGCCAATGAACACATATCGCATGAGCAATGCAATTATTCTGAAGGAACAAACACTGCCTGGGTCGACCACACATTATGACTAGGTTGATTGTATCGTTGTTGGGTTTAAAATATTGTTAAAAATAAAAATTATTATTTTGGTACATGTGTATGTATGAGCAATAATGATTTTTGAAATAAAAATGGGGTGTAAAAACGTTACAAAGTTACCCGGAAGGTAGAATATAAATTTGCATGAACAATGGTGATTCGTTGACCGGTCAAGACATGTTATTTCAGGTATTGAAGTACCGACCTAAAATACCTAGGTATTGAAGTACCGACCTAAAGTACTTCCCCGAGTTGGTTAATGAGAAGAGATTAAGAGGAGACAAAATCGCAGTGCCGGCAATTATCTTTATTCATACAGATATATCTGGAGACAGTGTGGCATTCAGTCCAACAGAGTCTGGCACAATCACAGCACCCACAGTTCTTATAGCATGAGCCCCCTACCCTAAATTTTATGGTTCAGGGCGCGGTTCCTACCATATATAAATGAGATATATGTTGTTTAACACCTCTTTCATGGCAGCTGCCGTCTTCGGGTTTCCCTGTTGTTATTCCAACCAATCGACTTCTAGCTTTAGCGTCTTTTCCCTTATTTGGCAT
>JACXGI010010909.1:10663-26458 GCA_016801175.1 Esox masquinongy | reverse complement strand
ATGTAAAAGAATGAGACAAAGATAAATCATGTCAGAACTTTTTCCACTTTTAATGTGACCTATAATGTGAACAATTCAATTGAAAAACAAACTGAAATCTTCGAGGGGGAAAAATGAAAAATAAAAACCTTACAATAACCTGGTTGCATAAGTGTGCACACCCTCTTATAACTGGGGATGTGGCTGTGTTCAAAATTAACCAATCACATTCAAACTCATGTTAAATTGAAGTCATTATACACCTGCCATCATTTAAAGTGACTCTGATTAATCACAAATAAAGTTCAGCTGTTCTAGTAGGATTTTCCTGACATTTTCTTAGTCGCATCTCAGAGCAAAAGCCATGGTCCACAGAGAGCTTCCAAAGCATCAGAGGCATCTCATTGTTGAAAGACATCAGTCAGGAGAAGGGTACAAAAGAATTTCCAAAGCATTAGATATACCATGGAACACAGTGAAGACAGTCATCATCAAGTGGAGAAAATATGACACAACAGAGACATTACCAAGAACTGGACGTCCCTCCAAAATTGATGAAAAGACGAGAAGAAAACTTGTCAGGGATGCTTCCAAGAGGCCTACAGCAACATTAAAGGAACTGCAGGAATTTCTGGCAAGTACTAGCTGTGTGCTACATGTGACAACAATCTCCCGTATTCTTCATATAAATGGGCTATGGGGTAGGGTGGCAAGACGGAAGCCTTTTCTTACAAAGAAAAACATCCAAGCCCGGCTGAAGTTTGCAAAAACAAACATCAAGTCCCCCAAAAGCACGTGGGAAAATGTGTTATGGTCTGATGAAAACAAGGAACTTTTTGGCCATAATTCTAAAAGGTATGTTTGGCGCAAGAACAACACTGCACATCACCCAAAGAACACCATACCCACAGTGAAGCATGGTTGTGGCAGCATCATGCTTTGGGGCTGTTTTTCTTCATCTGGAACCGGGGCCTTAGTCAGGGTGGAGGGAATTATGAACAGTTCCAAATACCAGGCAATTTTGGCACAAAACCTTCAGGTGTCCGTTAGAAAGCTGAAGATGAAGTTCACCTTTCAGCACGACAATGATCCAAAGCACGCATCCAAATCCACAAAAGCATGGCTTCACCAGAAGAAGATTAACGTTTTGGAAAGGCCCAGCCAGAGCCCAGACCTGAATCCAAATGAACATCTGTGGGGTGATCTGAAGAGGGCTGTGCACAGGAGATGTCCTCGCAATCTGACAGATTTGGAGCGCTTTTGCAAAGAAGAGTGGGCAAATATTGTCACGTCAAGATGTGCCATGCTAATAGACTCCTACCCAAAAAGACTGAGTGCTGTAATCAAATGTGTGTGTGTGTGGGTGTGAATGTGTTCATGTGTGTAATAAAACATTACGTGACTTGTAGTTATTCACTCATATTGTAACAGTAGTCACTATTACTAAGTATACTTCCAATAACATGAATTCATTATTGTTCACCTGTCAAAAGATTTCTGTGACAGGAATTTACCCCCCCCCCCAAAAAAACAACAGAAAAAATATATATTATTATATTTCTGCATATTGTAATGTTTAGCTCACTTAAAATTATTTTTCCCCCTCAAAGATTTCAGTTTGTTTTTCAATTGAATTGTTCACGTTATAGGTCACATTAAAGGTGGAAAAAGTTCTGACATGATTTATCTTTGTCTCATTCTTTTACATCACAAGAACCTGGCATTTTAACAGGGGTGTGTAGACTTTTTATATCCACTGTAAGTCTATGTATATAGTAAGAGTGTGTACCATCACGCGAGAACATTTGTACCCAGTTGGTAAATGCAAACAGAAAAAACAGTGTAAGTAAATTATTAAATTACTGAGCTCTATTGCATGCCCCCCCAGAACTATTTGCATGCCATCTGATCAATGCACCAAGTGCCAATGCTGTTTAATTTAAGTCCAGCAGTTTACATTAGTTGAATGACATGAAAATTAAGTTCTGAGGCTAATCACACACCAGTGAAGAATAAAAAACAACCCCATACCTACAGGAAATATGGAGGTGGATCTTTGATGTTATGGGGCTATTTTGCTTTCACTGACACCCTTAAGGTCAACAGCAACATTAGCTTTGCCAGAATATTTGAGACAAAACCTGTTTGAATCTAACAGTAGGTAGACATTTTGCAGAAAGTGAATTTTCCAGTAAGACAATATCCCAAATCGACATCCACAAATCAATGTTTATTGGCCACAAAAGGAGATTAAGAATCTTGAAGGAATCTGTAGGTATCCCTCCTAAGGAATCCCTCCTAATGTGTGGTTCCAAGACATTAATCCTTACAGAAAAAGGCTAAGTGCTGAAACCGAGGTGTCAATGATTTTCACCCTTGCAGGTCTTTTAGGAAATAAAATGAATACTTGTAAACCTTAATTTATTTTTTTGAACAATTGCTTTACGTTAGTAATGAGACAAGGTCAGATATTTTGAAGCATACAACATACTCCAGCTAATTTTTGTTAATCTCAATCAACAATTTACAAACTTTCACACCCCACTGTATCTGTGAACCTGCACTTTGTGTGTGTTTGTGTGTTTGTTTGCGTGCGGGCGTGCGTGCGCGCGTTCTCAGTGAGAGATGGAACACATGGGGTGTGTAGGCGTATGCTGGCAAAGACCCGCTCTCTTGCCTCCTGGCTAAAAAAAAAACAAGTGATATTTGACATATTGCCATTTGCTGTCTATAAGAGTGAGGAAAATGATCAAGATTGAATTGAAAAATAAACATGCACAGAATGTTCAAATCGCAAACCCTCCCCATACGGAGCATTGTATAATGATAACAATGCAGTTAAGATTTGTGCATTAAATAGGATGTTGCGGTTATCAACGATAAGGATGCGTAAGCTGTCTGAAGAAATGGGTTCCGAATGCCAGGTAGAACTATTTCGGGATGGATGTGAAACCCTCCGCGAAAGAAGCCACGGGGATAGCCGAGGAACAGTTTTATGTTTTAGACGGAACCTTTTTTCCCTGACATTGAGTGTGTCACTCAAAAAGGTTGAGCCACATCTCTTTCATATGAAAGTCTGTAGTCTCAAGGCAGCACATACAGCGTGGAGCGAAATGATTCATCCTTTGAAGACAATATCTTTGTCAAACACTGGCCTTGACGGGCAGACATCTACTGTACACAAAGAGATATGACACCTGAAGCCATAGCAACCAAGGAGAACTGTGAATAGTGGTGGTATTGCAAAAGGAGAGGGGAGTGTATGTCTGTCTGTCTCTGTGTGTGTTAGTGTGTGCGCGCGTGTGTGTGTGTGTGTGTACACGTGTACATGAATGCGTCTGTATATCCACGCGCGTGTTCGTGAATAGAAAGATACAACACGAAGCAAAGCAAGCAAGAGCGTTCATGTGAAAACACACTCAAAGATCGATGCCTAATTTGGGTTGCCAAGCAACACTGCAAAAATGCAAACAAAAAAACGTTTTATTAAAGCATCTTGTGAGGGAGCTGTCCGTAAGTGTTTGGACAGTGACAGTGTTTGGACCGTGACACAGTGTTAGGTCAGATTTTTGGCTCTGCACTCCAGGGGCCCTTATTTATAAAGCATTTCAGAATGCTCATGATATCAAAAAGTGTGATTTATCAAAAAAGAATCATACGACAGTTTAAAGCACAGCGGTAAGAAATCATCATAGCCTACAACTTGTTCTTAGCCTCAGCTTTACCGCACAACCATGGCTACTTGCATTTCAACAAGTCCCTAATTTCCCATATATGGTAAAAAAAAAATCCCTTTAAGTCAGTGGGAAACACAGTGCCATACATAAAATTCTACGGCGCAACCCAAAATATAAGAAAACGATGTTTTCTGAGACTGACTGAAGTATCTATGCCATAGCGTTACTCGAGTGCATGCAAAAATAATTTACTTGAATAGCTCGATTGTTGCTCGCTCGACCAATAAAATTATAACCTTGTTAGAGAGGACAATTAGCAAAGGAATCTCTAGCATTAGGGAATATGCTGTTCTTCAAATGAATAGCTATATTCAACAATTTACTAAGCTTCATCGTAACCCTTTGTACAAAGACCATCATTGGGCTTCTGCAAAAGTCATGCGTTCCATCTGCCGCCTTTACATTCTGCAACGTAGGCTATTTTACGCATATCACCTGCAAATTGAGTGGCTGTTCTATTCACATGCTATTCTTTGGTTGGTGCTTTTGTGTGGATCCTAGTGCCATCTATCCCTCCAATCGTTTTTAGGAGCCCATAGATGTAAAATAATAAAATAAATTCCTCTTGACTGCAACCTGCTGAGCGATAGAGTATGGAAAGAGTATGAAGCTTCGTTTTTTGGGTATTAATTGTCTCCCTTGTTCTGGATGAGATGAGGTCCTATTGAAACTATTGAAACACTAACCCGAGGAGGGATATATTATCTTTCTCTCTCTAATGTAGCCTACGTTTATTTTTGAAGCCAAATCGATGTCTGCTGAGCCATTGTACTTTCTGCAAGATCTGTCTCTAAAAATGCGCTCTCTGGAATCCAACGTATGACGAATCTGCCGTCAGAGGATCAGCTTCCCATTCAATTTCCCATTATCCAAATCTATAAGAATAATTTAACATTGGTTTTATACGTCTATAATTCACATTGAATACCGTTGCCTGTTGACAGTAATAAATCCCACAATTTGCGTAAAATGACCGCACACATGGTTTACTCACAGATATGTGCATACACACGCTTGGTGAATTAAGCCTCAGGACATTGGATTTGAAATGATACAATGACAATCAGGTTAAAGTACAGACTGTCAACTTTAATCTGAGGGTATTTTCGTTCATATCGGATTAGAAATAACAGCATGTTTAGTACAAAGTCCTCACATTTAATGTTACCAAAAGTATTTGAACAATTAGCTTCATTACTGTGTGTTATTAGCCCAATGTGTAAATCGGATGTGTTTGTTTGCATGATAAATGCATGCACAAGAGAGCTGTCAATGGCTATTCTTGATTCTAGGCTTCGCATTTGCATTTGGAGACAGTTTCTGATGTTAGACAAAATTAGGAAGAAAGAGGTGTCAATGGAAGTCAAGCTTGTCATCATGATACAGACATACAGTTGTGCTCAAAAGTTTGCATACCCTTGGAGAATTGGTAATATATGTACCATTTCTAAAGAAAAAATGAGTGAGCAGGCAAAACACATCTTTTATTTCTTATGGGATTCATATTCATCTGCAGGTTATAACAAAATGGCACAATCATAAAACAAAACATGGCAACAAAGAAAAAAATAAACTGACCCTTGTTCAAAAGTCTGCATGCCCTTAGTTCTTAATATTGTGTATTGCCCCCTTTAGCATCAATGACAGCGTGCAGTCTTTTGTAATAGTTATCTATGAGGCCCCAAATTCTTGCAGGTCTTATAGCTACCCATTCGTCTTGGCAAAATGCCTCCAGGTCATGCAAAGTCTTTGGTCGTCTTGCATGAACCGCACGTTTCAGATCTCCCCAGAGTGGCTCGATGATATAATGGTCAGGAGACTGTGATGGCCACTCCAGAACTTTCACCTTTTTCTGCTGTAAACACTGGAGGGTCAACTTGGCCTTGTGCTTAGGGTCATTGTCGTGCTGAAAAGTCCAAGAGCGTCTCATGCACAGCATTCGTGCAGAAGAATGCAAATTGTCTGCCAGTATTTTCTGATAACATGTTACATTCGTCTTGCCATCAAATTTCACAAGATTCCCCGTGACTTTAAAGCTCACACCCCCCCAAAACATCAGTGAGCCACCACCATGCTTCACAGTGGGGATGGTATTCTGTTCACTATAGGCCTTGTTGACCCCTCTCCAAACATAGCGTTTATGGTTGTGACCGTAAAGCTCTATTTTGGTCTCATCACTCCAAATTAAAGTGTGCCAGAAGCTGTGAGGTGTGTCAAGGTGTTGTCGGGCATATTGTAACCAGGCTTTTTTGGGGCACTGGCACAGTAAAGGCTTCTTTCTGGCAACTCGACCATGCAGCTCATTTTTGTTCAAGTATCGTCGTATTGTGCTCCTTGAAACAACCACACCGTCTTTTTCCAAAGCAGCCTGTATGTTTCCTGAGGTTACCTGTGGGTTTTTCTTTGTATCCCAAACAATTTTTCTGGCAGTTTTGGCTGAAATCTTTCTTGGTCTACCTGACCTTGGCTTGGTATCAAGAGATCCCTGAATTTTCCACTTCTTAATAAGTGATTGAACAGTACTGACTGGCATTTGCAAGGCTTTAGATATCCTTTTCCATCTTTATGAAGTTCCATTACCTTGTTCCGCAGGTCTTTTGACTGTTCTTTTCTGCTCCCCATGGCTCAGTATCTAGCTTTCACAGTGCATCCACATGAGAGCTAACAAACTCATTGACTATTTATACACACACACTAATTGCAATTTAAAAAGTCACAGGTGTGGGAAATTCACCTTTAATTGCAATTGTCACCTATGTGTGTCACCTTGTTAGTCTGTAACAAGGCCAAACATTCAAGGGTATGTAAAGTTTTGATCAGGGCCATTTGGATGATTTCTGTTGTCATTATGATTTAAAAAGAAGCCAAACAACAATGTGATAATAAATGGCCCCATATGATCACTATCCTTAAATAAAAGATAGTTTGTTTGCTTGATCAGTCATATTTTCAAAATCAATGCCTAATTTTCACAATTTCTGCCAGGGTATGCAAAATTATGAGCACAACTGTAGCCAAAACATTAGGTGTGCAAAAACTCAACGGTTTGGAACATTAAGAAGAAAGTTGATTAACAATGGAAAATGACCTGCGAGACCAAGGAAGACCTCTACAGTGGATGACCAAAGAATGCTCACCATAATGAAGAAAAACACAACAAGGACCTTTGAGACAGATCAGGACCACTGTCCGGGAGGTTGGCGTGGATGTGTCAGCCACTAGTCATGGAAGACTTCAGCCAAACTATAGAGGCTGGAGAGCAAGGCGCAAAAACACTAGTTATCGTGAAAAACAGGACAGCCTAAAAATACACACTAGAAAGAGCCTGCAGAGTCCTGGAAAATGGTATTATAGACAGACACGACATTAAAATGTACTAGAGTGATGGCAAGAGGAAAGTGTGAAGAATAAAGAAGGAACTGGCATACCAATGTATCTGTGTAACAACATGGAGGGGTATTATGTTCTGGTCATTATGTTCCGCCACTGGAACTGGGTCACTTATCTTTATTGATGATGTACAGGCAGGTCACAAATTAAAGGAACAACCTGAATAAATGATTGGAGGGACATAACAAATGCACATGCCTCAATGCAGGTGTACTGCATGATACAAATAAGAAATTAACATCCTATCATGCTCTGTGGCGTGTATAAAAATGCTAAGAAGGCCCAGATGACTTCATTTTTGGATCAAGATGGCAAGAGGAATGGATCTAAGTGACTTTGAAAGAGTGTTCATTATTGAGGCACAGATGGCAGGGACTTCAGTCACAAAGACTGCTCAACTTGCCAGTGTTTCAATAAGAACAGTGACTAAAGATACACCTGCATTTAGATCTATTGGACAGACTTCAGTAAATAGGCTTGGAAAATATGGTTGAAAGCACACATTTGATGACTGTCATGGTTGTACATTTCTGTGATATGGTTGTGCATTTCTGTGATAAAGAAAAACAGAAGAACAACCTTTTCCCTGTGACTGAGAATGTCAAAGCAGGACATGATCAGACTGTATCAGCAAGAACAGACAATTGACTACGCAGAGACGGATATTATAGAACAGTTGCAGTGCATGAACCCCTCATTGCAAACGTTCTTCATTTGATTTGTCACCTGTCTATAAATGCTGACAGCAGCAATAGGATGAATTCTGAAGTGTGCTGAAACATGTTGTCTGCTCAGATACAACCAAATGCATTCAAACTCATTTCACCTCCTCAAGATCCAGCAAGGTAAAGACGATACTCCTCGCAGCAGTACATTAATCCCAAACACAGTTCTAAAGCAACCAAAGAAATTCACAGGGCCAAAAAGTGGAATGTTCTTGACTGTCCAATTCAATAACCCAACTTGAATCCAATCGAGCATGCGTTTCAGTTGCTGAAGACAAGACTGAAGGCAGAAAAAACGGGAACTGAAGATGACTGCAGTATAGGCCTCTCGCAGAGCATCACCACGGAAGATACCGAGAATCTGATGATATCTGTGCGTTTCAGACTTCAAGCAGTCATCAAATGCAGGATGGTTGCAGCAAAATACTCAGTATATATCAACTTAAAAATTAGGTTCATTTGTCCAATTACTTTTGTTCCCCTAAAATGGGGGGACTGTTTAAAGAGCTGTAATTCTTACACGCTTTACAGTTTATGGATGTAAATGCACTCAAATTGAACAGTCTGCACTTCAACATTTTAGTCATTTCATTTCAAATCCAATGTGCTGGATGGAGTTCAGAGCCAAAAAAACTAAACTTGAGTCACATTTCAAATACTTACAGACTGCAATGTAAGTCTAACAGGGGGTGCTATATTGAAGCCAGCACACAGGCATCTTGGTACTCCAGCACTGTAAGAATTTATTTTTAATTTGAACGCTATACGATGTAAAAAAAACAATACACACACACACACACACACACACACACACACACACACACGCATATATATATAAACACACACACCGATCAGCCATAACATTATGACCACCTGCCTAATATTGTGCAGGTCCCACTTTTGCCGCCAAAACAGCCCTGACCCATCGAGGCATGGACTCCACTAGACCTCTGAAGGTATGCTGTGGTATCTGGCACCAAGACATTAGCAGCAGATCCTTTAAGTCCTGTAAGTTACGAGTTGGGGCCTCACCTTGAACTCATTGTTGTGTTCCTCAAACCATTCCTGAACCATTTTTGCTTAGGGGTAGGGCGCATTATCCTGCAGAAATAGACCAATGCATCAGGGAGTACCATTGCTATGAAAGGGTGCACATGGTCTGCAACAATGCTCAGGTAGGTGGTACGTGTCAAAGTAACATCCACATGAATGGCAGGACCCAAGGTTTCCCAGCAGAACATTGCCCAAAGCACTGCTTTCACCAGCTTGCCTCCTTCCCATAGTGCATCCTGGTGCCATGTGTTCTCCAGGTAAGCGACACACACGCACACGGCCATCCACGTAATGTAAAAGAAAACGTGATTCATCAGACCAGGCCACCTTCTTCTTGCTCTGTGGTCCAGTTCTGATGCTCACACATTATAGAAGCTTTCGGAAGTGGACAGGGGTCAGCATGGGCACTGACTGGTCTGCAGCTACGCAGCCCAATACGCAACAAACTGTTTTGTATTGTGTGTTCTGACATCTTTCTATCAGTACCAGCATTAACTTTTTCAACAATTTGTAGCTTGTCTGTTGGATTGGACCACAAGGGCCAGCCTACGCTCTCCATATATATATATATATACACAGGAAAACTGTGTATATACAGGGAAACTAAACTTCAAATCCACCATGACATAAACAAATCCTTGGTAGCTTCAACAATGCGTTATGCAGGGTCAGACAACAACATTTATCGGGAATGATCAACAAGAATATCAACAATACCTGCACATTTGCCATGGTCGACAAGCTTAAAAACCCCCTAAAGCAGATAGCATCAGAACTCATGTCCACTGTGAAATGTAAAGAATTTGCGTGTTTCTTTAGAGAAAAAATTTAAAGTATTAGACGGACCATCAGAACTACACAGTCTAACAAGGACACTGTACCGTCACTACGACCACCAAGACATAACTTATGGTGGTTATTAGGTTCGCAATTTAATACAATTCATAGAAAATCCCTAGAAGAAACAGTTCGTCATCTTAAAGCTTCCACATGTTGTCTCGACACACTGCCATCAGACACTTTTAAAACAATTCTTAACTCAATAACAATGGACCTACAGCAAATAGTTAATAGCCCTCTGCAATCAGGCATTTTCCCAAAGTCTCTAAAAACAGCTGCCATTAAGCCCCTATCAAAAAAGATAACACTGGATGCATCTATAATGAACAACTATAGACCTGTATCAAATCTCCCTTTTATAGCCAAGATCATTGAGAATCAACTCAACAATTTTGTGAACTCAAGCGGTCTCTTAGACAAATTTCAGTCAGGCTTCCGACCCCACAGAACTGAAACTGCCCTGATTAAAGTTTTAAATGATATACGGCTGAATACTGATTCCGATAAAAGAACAGTTCTGGTTCTATTAGGTCTCAGTGCAGCATTTGACACTGTAGATCATAGAACACTTGTAGATAGGCTGAAAAATTGGGTAGGACTCTCCGGGACAGTCCTTGATTGGTTCAGATCTTATCTAGAAGGCCAGAGTTACTTTGTCACCATTGGTAATCATGAATCTGATAGGGTGGCTATGACATGCAGAGTTCCCCGGGGATCAATTCTCGAACCGCTTCTGTTCAATCTCTCTATGATACCTCTGGGCCAAATTCTACAGAACAACAACTTTAACTACCACAGCTATGCCAATGATACACACATATATATGGCACTCGAACCGTATGACAACAGCTCAATTGACTCACTGTGTCACTGCATAGAGCACATAAATACCTGGATGAAACAAAATTGTCTATAATTAAACCAAGATAAAACAGAGATTATTGTTTGGCAACAAAAATAAAAAAGACCAAGAGAAGCTTGTCCGTGCTTTTATCTCTAGTAGGGTTGACTACTGTAATGGCCTCTTAACTGGACTCCCCAAAAAGACTGTAAAACAGCTGCTGCTCC
The DNA here is from genome assembly GCA_016801175.1 of Esox masquinongy. NCBI lineage: Eukaryota > Metazoa > Chordata > Actinopteri > Esociformes > Esocidae > Esox > Esox masquinongy. Next base: position 15,666 of record JACXGI010010909.1, on the reverse strand, counting down.
TTCAGAATGCTGCTACTAGAATGTTAACCAGGACCAAAGAACAGAGCACATCACTCCGGTTCTTAAATATTTGCACTGGCTTCCAGTCAGTTACAGAATAGATTTTAAAGTGGTGCTTTTAGTTTATAAATCACTGAATGATTTAGGCCCCGAATACATTTCTGATATGTTTGAAGAATATAAACCGAGCAGAGCTCTTAGATCCATGAACACAGATCAGCTAGTAGAGCCCAGAGTCCAAACTAAACATGGTCAAGCTGTGTTTAGCAGTTATGCTGCACACAACTGGAATAAACTACCAGAAGATCTTAGACGTGCCCCAAACGTATACATTTTTAAATCCAGGTTAAAAACACTTCTCTTTTCATGCGCCTATGACTGAGCACGTAAACTTAACCGCACTGTTTAGCCTTACAGCTTTTATTGCTTCCTATGTTTTTATCCTGTTTTTATTCTATTTCTATTTTCTTATTCTATGTTTCATTATTATGATGTTGTTTTGATGTTTTCATTTGAGTATTTGTTTTATGCTATTGTATTTTTATATATTCTATTTTTACAGTTAGGTCCGGAAATAAATCGACACTGACAAATTTTGTCATTTTGGCTGTTTACCAAAATATATTCAAGTTACAGTTAAATAATGAATACAGGCTTAATGTGCAGTCTCACAGCTTTAATTTGAGGGTATTCACATCCAAATTGGAGGAAGGATTTAGGAATTTGAGCACTTTAATATGTAGACCCTCTTTTTCAAGGGACCCAAAGAAATTGGACAATTGACTCAAAAGCTGTTTCATGGACAGGTGTGGGCTATTCCTTTGTTATTTCTTCATCAATTAAGCAGGTAAAAGGTCTGTAGTTGATTCCAGGTGTGACATTCGCATTTGGAAGCTGTTGCTGTGAACCCACAACATGCGGTCAAAGGAGCTCTCAATGCAAGTGAAACAGGCCATCCTTAGGCTGCCAAAAAAAAACATCAGATAGCAGGAACATTAGGAGTGGCCAAATCAACAGTTTGGTACATTCTGAGAAAAAAAGAAAGAACTGGTGAGCTTTGCCCCACAAAAAGGCCTGGACGTCCATGGAAGACAACAGTGGTGGATTATCGTAGGATCCTTTCCATGGTAAAGAAAAACCCCTTCACAACATCCAACCAAGTGAAGAACACTCTCCTGGAGGTAGGCATATCCTTATCCAAGTCTACCATAAAGAGAAGACCTCACAAGAGCAAATACAGAGGGTTCACCACAAGAGCAAATACAGAGGGTTCACCACAAGGTGCAAACCATTCATAAGTGTCAAGAATAGAAAGGCCTGATTAGACTTTGCCAAAAAACATCTAAAAAAGCCAGCCCAGTTCTGGAACAGCATTCTTTGGACAGATGAAGCTAAGATCAACCTGTACCAGAATTATGGGAAGAGAAACATATGGAGAAGGCTTGGAACGGCTTATAATCCGAAGCATACCACATCATCTGTAAAACACGGTGGAGGCAGTGTGATGGCATGGCCATGCATGGCTTCCAATGGCACTGGGTCACTAGTGTTTATTGATGATGTGACAGAAGGATGAATTCTGAAGTGTATAGGAATATATTGTCTGCTGAGATTCAGCCAAATTCAGTGAAATTGATTGGATTTTCACTTTACAGATGGACAATGACCCAAAACATACTGTGAAAGCAACCCAGGAGTATTTTAAGGCAAAGAAGTGGAATATTCTGCAATGGCCGAGTCAATCACCTGATCTCAACCCGATCGAGCATGCATTTCACTTGCTGAAGACGAAACATTAGGCAGAGAGACCCACGAACAAACAACTGAAGACAGCTGCAGTAAAAGCTTGGCAAAGCATCACAAAGGAGGAAACACAGCATTTGGTAATGTCCATGCATTCCAGACTTTAAGCAGTCATTGCCTGCAAAGGATTCTCGACAAAGTATTAAAAATGAACATTCTATTTAAGATTGTGTTCATTTGTCCAATTACATTTGAGCCCCTGAAATAAGGGGACTGTGTATGAAAATGGTCGCAATTCCTAAATGTTTCGTACTATATTTTTGTTCAACCCCTTGAAATAAAGCTGAAAGTCTGCTCTTGGTGGCATACAGAGCCAAAATTATGAACATTTTGTCAGTGTCCAAATATTTCCGGACCTAACTGTATATAAATATTTCCGGACCTAACTGTATATGTATTGTCTTGTTGATGTGAAAATATAAAAAACATGTTGCGTAAAATAAAAACAATCCACTTACATACATATATGTATGTATGTGTATTCTTTTTTTATCATTCTGAGACCTTAAAGGAAAATGGCACAACTTTATTACAGATGGTTTCTCCTCCTGAAAGGTCCAAAATGGAGCAGAGTTTCAGGTATAGTTAAACCCCATAGTTAAACTATCATTAGAATTAGGAGTTTGAATCTGAATCGTGGAATACTGACAGTGCCCTGAACTCTCATATACAGTGGTTATATTGGCTCAGCACTGTCCAAGTGGAGGTATAGATGGCCTCATTGTGCTACAGTGACTCCCTTTCGTGTTTTGGGCGACTGCAAGTTGAACTGTGGTCATGTGCCAGAGAATGTGTCCTCCTCATTTTCCAACGAGATAAAGGCAAACTCTTTGAGAGTTTAAACCAAAGAAATTATGCTATTAATGACAGTATTCACCATTGACTTGTTTGACATTAATGAATGATCTGCACAGGAAAAAAATAAATAAATAAATAAGGCAAACTCTGTGGACAAGGAGTGATGGTGTTGAGTTACTTTAAAATCTACAGATATAGCAATTTTTTCGCCAGCCTTGAATGAATATCAAAGTAATATGCTTGCTAAATTATTTTGCTAAATGAATTGTGATAACTTAGAAAGCTACATGATTCGTGCTATCTCGATCTACCAAATCCTTGCACTTACTGCTAGCTACCGTTATTTTCATACAGATTTGACCTGAATCTGGATGGATTCCTGAAATGTAATTTCTGTCATCCCACAGCCAAGCATATGATCTAAAGCTCTACCTAAATGCATCCAGCCTTGCCTTCTTCATATTGGTCCTTTAAGCAAGGGATGTGATAAGAAGTACAACAGCTTAGCAGGAAGTCCTTAGGACATGCTGTGATCGACTCTCTGGAACCTGTCAGGAATTTCTGTGTCGGGCCATGACCATAATCACAAATTGCACATTATGAAATTGGGATGGGGGGGATTGAATAAAGGATTAACATTGGAACAACAAAAACTAAAAAATCCATCATCCATTACAAACTTCAGATAGCTTTAGCCAGGACTAGCTAAAGATCATTGGGAGTGATAAGAACGTTTATATTTTATTTTTTTACAGCCAAATTGGAAGTGATTTTGACTTTCTTACATTATACAGGTATATATATATACACACACAGTGGATATAAAAAGTCTACACACCCCTGTTAAAATGCCAGGTTTTTGTGACGTAAAAGAATGAGACAAAGATAAATCATGTCAGAACTTTTTCCACTTTTAATGTGACCTATAATGTGAACAATTCAATTGAAAAACAAACTGAAATCTTCGAGGGGGAAAAATGAAAAATAAAAACCTTACAATAACCTGGTTGCATAGGTGTGCACACCCTACTTTGTTGAAGCACCTTTTGATTTTATTACAGCACTCAGTCTTTTTGGGTAGGAGTCTATTAGCATGGCACATCTTGACGTGGCAATATTTGTCCACTCTTCTTTGCAAAAGTGCTCCAAATCTGTCAGATTGCGAGGACATCTCCTGCGCACAGCCCTCTTCAGATCACCCCAAAGATGTTTTTATTTTTCATTTTTCCCCCTCGAAGGTTTCAGTTTGTTTTTCAGTTGAATTGTTCACATTATAGGTCACATTAAGAGTGGAAAAAGTTCTGACATGATTTATCTTTGTCTCATTCTTTTACATCACAAAAACCTGGCATTTTAACAGGGGTGTGTAGACTTTTTATATCCACTGTATATATATATATATATATATATATATATATATATATACTAGTGACTATATATATAGTTGCTAGCGGTGGCTGAATTGAGTGGAAGTTTGAAATAGCTTTTTAAAGAAAACAGTCCAAATGATTTCAGTTTATCCTGGCCCATATAATATTTTCATAGTGAAGAACCACTACTAAAATTAGGTTTTGAAAAAGTAAAACAAATGTATACATAATTGTAGATAATTTTAAGTGAGCTAAACATTACAATATGCAGAAATATAATAATATGTATTTTTTCTGTTTTTTTTGTTTTGGGGGGGGGGTAAATTCCTGTCACAGAAATCTTTTGACAGGTGAACAATAATGAATTCATGTTATTGGAAGTATACTTAGTAATAGTGACTACTGTTACAATATGAGTGAATGACTACAAGTCACGCAATGTCTTATTACACACATGAACACATTCACACCCACACACACACACACACACACACACACAGAGTTCCAGAGGTATCCCTCTCAGGAGTAGGCTGAAGCCCAGCAGAGGAGAGAAGGTCTGGCTTGTGGACCAAACATTTACGTAACGTAAGACGTCCTCCTACAGTTACTCCACACCGGAGTCACGACTGAGTGGGCTCTTTACGATTCTACCCTGCTACACTGCCTACACTAGACGTGTGAGAGTGGTTTTTTTTCTGTGTGTTTACCAAACTTGATTGGTCCTACAACATTCGGTGTTCCGCCTTATTGTCCACTCGTTGCAGGGAAAAATGGGAAAGGGGTCTGCGCTAAAGAGGAGAAAAGGGAAAGGGGTCTGCGCTAAACAGAGGAGAAAAGGGAAAGGGGTCTGCGCTAAAGAGGAGAAAAGGGAAAGGGGTCTGCGCTAAAGAGGAGAAAAGGGAAAGGGGTCTGCGCTAAAGAGGAGAAAAGGGAAAGGGGTCTGCGCTAAAGAGGAGAAAAGGGAAAGGGGTCTGCGCTAAACAGAGGAGAAAAGGGAAAGGGGTCTGCGCTAAACAGAGGAGAAAAGGGAAA
>JACXGI010010909.1:0-10563 GCA_016801175.1 Esox masquinongy | reverse complement strand
CAGAGGAGAAAAGGGAAAGGGGTCTGCGCTAAACAGAGGAGAAAAGGGAAAGGGGTCTGCGCTAAACAGAGGAGAAAAGGGAAAGGGGTCAGTGCTAAACAGAGGAGGTGAATAGCAGGGGGTCACTGTGTCTCTCTCACCGAGACACACACACCTGGGCGTAGGCTGTTGGAACAGAGCACGAAAGCCCATACATGTCCCAAATTCACCAGAGAGAGAGAAAGAGTGAAAGGAAAACAGAAAGAGAAACATAAAGACAGAAAGAGATATTGAGACTGAGGGAGCGATAGAGAGAATAACAGTGGAAATCATCTAAACCTGTGAAGAGATCAACATGACTATGAATAAACATGAATAACACAACCCACGCCAATATAACAGTGCCTACTGCTGTCCTGACACATAGAACATTACATTATAAACACATTATCGACAACCATTCCAAATCTCACAAAAGTATTTAAAAAATAGATGTCAGAATCTTCTCCAAGGCCAGTTGGAGAGAAGAAAAACAGAGCAAAATCAATACTGCATTCATGGCAGTCAACCTTCCACCTATACATGTTCTCCATTTGATGCTCTCGATCTCTATCCATCTATCGGATGGCACCAGAAGAGATGTTGGCTGAGGAGCTCGTAAGAATCTTGGCACTCGTTGCATATTGTGCGCACACACACACACACACACACACACACACACACACACTTCACACTCAAAAAAGGAGTTTCTGGCCAAGAGAAGAGCTCATGTTGAGCTGTGTTGTTGCCGGGGTAACGGGCGAAGGACAGGCGTCTGGGTGGGTAGCGATGCTCCTGGATCTAGAGGAGCTTTAGGAGGGCTCTTATTGGCCACTCCATAGACACCCACAATCCCCTGCTGCTACCGAGCAGCCCTGTTATGGGAATGTGGAGAGGGGTCAGAGGGCAAACGAAACCTCCACCTCCAAGCCGAGAAAGATAAAGAAAAGACAAAAAGAGAAAGAGTACAAGGCAAGCAACAGTATGGGGAAAGGGAAAAAGATGGGAACAAAAGTGGAAGGAAGAGATAGGGCAAGAGTGACAAACAATGGGAAAGAAGGATAGAAGCAAAGAGAGAGAAAGAAAGAGAATGGGAGAGAAAGAAACTGAGCTCTTTCTCCCAGGTTTTAACTTCCCTCAGGGTCCATAACTTGGCTTCTCCCGTCTCCGTGTCCATTTCGACCGTTCGGACTGGAAGCCAGAGCGGTGTCACGTTTTACCCCGTCTGGAAGCTAGCTCGGTTGGATCTGAGCCATGCCGGGTGTGATCAGTAGAATTCCCGACATTCCTGGCATAGCCCCTGTGAGAGAAAGCAAACATTCCCGTCTTAACAGCCCTTCATCTGACATGTCGACTCTATCGGGGAAGTGAGGGGGTCCTATCACTCAGCGTCAATCTACAACATCTCCACATTATGCCCCTCAGGTAACATCTTCCCAGTGCATCCCTGAAACATTCAGCATATAACCAACACTTAGAAAACAGCCGTGGGCCTGAGTACGAAACAGGCAAATAAAACAGTTATTTTATCTGATTGCTAATGCATCTCTTATCTACTTTTCACAGGTGTTCAGTTGTACTTCCGTCTTAACTAGAGGACACACATTACAGACAAAATTTGTCTTTCGTCGCTACTATGTGCCTATAGGGCAGAAAACCTCATAGCTAAAATGTACATAGATTGGATTATTCTGGGCTCTCCTGGTTGCTGTGAACTGACTGAGTGGGGGGGTGGTAGTACATTGAAATGCTTTGACAAGGACGTGTGGGTGTCCCTCTTTTCCTCTCACCCTCTCGCTTTTTCTCTTTCTACCTCACAGTCTTTTCCGCTGAACCTCTATCCCTCTCACTTCCTCTACTTCTCCCTCGCACCTTTTCTCTTTCTACCCCTCTCTCACTTTCTCTTTCAACCTATCTCGCCTGTTCTACCTCCCCGTAATTATGTATCACACGGATTTAAAAGCTTCCAGCCTGCTGTTAGCCGACAGTACATCCTCAATTATGAAGCAATGACCTCCATCTTATATGGCAGGATTATTAACATTTCTATGAAGTCCAGCCTGATGCTGTGGGAATGAATTACAAAAAGCAGTGAAACTGGAATTGATGTCCAGATTTGAATGTCGGGTCACGTTGACACGTTTTTCAAACTTATAAGCTGTTCAGATGTTCACTGTGAAATTAGCATTGTCCAAATTATTTTTTTTGTTAAAAAAAAATCAAGGATCTAGCAAGTTTGTCATTTCGCATTTCATTTGTCTACAAGAATCTGTTCATAAGGCATAAGTTATTAACGCCTTCTCCTCCCGGATCAACATCGATGATCAACTAAAGATATATTTCAACCAAGTGCTATGTTCTTTCACAGCATGTACAGACAGTAAAATACTATATGTTACCCATCCAAAGCCCTAAACCCTTACCCCAGCCATTGGGTACACATACCTTACCCATTTACCCTCTACCCACCATCTTAATATGGGCTGTCAGGATAGTCTAGTGGTTAGAGCATCTTCGCTAGATCAAGTGCCTGAGCTGAAAAAGTGTTGTTCTGTCCACGAGCAAGGAAGTGACACTAAACAACGTCTCAGTCTTACCTGTCATACATACCTTGTAAAATAACAGTAGAAGGGCCATGCAGATCTCCCCGTTTTCATCATTCAGTCTGGTTTAGCCAGACTAGTAGCTATCCATTTCAGTTCAGCACTAACACCAGAATGTTTCACATTAGTGGAAAAAGACAGCTGTAGTGAAGGGGACTAGATTTTCGAATGTTCACTTAAATAGTTGAAGTTACTATTGACAAAACCTTGTCCCCAAGCGCACGTCGGTGAACAGGATTAGGATAGATGCTGGCAAAACACATATAGCAACGTATGGCTTTGATGCATTTTATGATAAAAGAAGGCTGTTCTAGCATGTCCTCGTCAAACGTGTCCTTAGGTTTCTCAGACACAGACATGCTATTTTGCATTTCTGCTGACACCTAGTGAAAATAAAATGGAAGTTACGCTCCTCAACAGTAAGTCAGGCTGTTTTTACGGACATACTGCAGTTACATTTATGAATCCACCGGATGGCGATAACTATCTTTCAAGGCCTCTTCATGCCATTTCTGAGAGCGGGATATTAATCATTTGATCTCCTTCAAATGTCCTCTCGTTAAATTTGGCTAAAAAGCCAAAGTGATCATAGAACCTAGTTTTACGTGGTATGTTATTGTGCCGGGGGACTAGGGTCAGTCTGTCCTGTCGTAAGCCCCAATTCGTTACGTTGCATTAGTTTATGTGACCGGGGACAATGGTCAGTCTGAGAAGTATGCTCAGGCATCCTTTTGATTCCGAGGAATGCTCTTATTTCCCCGCTGTTCTGTTTAGACTTAGGAGGACGTGGGTGCCCGGACCTTGCCTCGGGACTCCCTGGCCCGAAAGATTTGTCGGTCCCTGTCTGATGTGGTCCTGGATGTGTCGCAGATCAAATGTACGCCTGATGATTCCTGCTGCCTCTGCCCGTCCCCCAGCTGATTGTAACTGTCCTTGTCCACAGGGTTATGCAGCGGAGTTGGATTCTGTTTAACAACTCTGGACACAGCCCACATGCATTTATTCACCCGCTTGTCGCCAGTCACCAGAAAACGCAAAAGAGTGCGCAAAGCTGTAATCAAGGCAAAGGGCTACTTTAAAGAATCTACAGTATGAAATGTATTTAAATCTGTTTAATACTTTTTTGGTTGCTACATGATTCCATATGTGTTAATTCATGTTTTGATGCCTTCACTATTATTCTACAATGTGGAAACTACTACACCTAAGAAAAACCTTTGAATGAGTAGGTGTGTCCAAACTTTTTACTAGTACCGTATACTTGACAGATTCTTTTTACTAGTACCGTATACTTGACAGATTCTTTTTACTAGTACCATATGCTTGACAGATTCTTTTTACTAGTACCGTATACTTGACAGATTCTTTTTACTAGTACCGTATACTTGACAGATTCTTTTTACTAGTACTGTATACTTGACAGATTCTTTTTACTAGTACCGTATACTTGACAGATTCTTTTTACTAGTACCGTATACTTGACAGATTCTTTTTACTAGTACTGTATACTTGACAGATTCTGGAGCATCACAAACAACAGACAAGACAGTTTCATTTTTCAGAAATATATTTTAGAGTAATGTTTGAGACAAAATGTCAAAAGCATAGAAGTCCCAACAAAAGATATTTGTAACATGGCAAGACAAAACAAACAGAACCAAAAAAAAAATTCATTTACATATGTAAACCAAGAATAGATCTTTTTAACCACAGTGGTTATAAATATGACTGGCTTAAGAAGAGGGTAAGAGTCTGCAGAAAATGCCCTTCCCCATCTGAGTAGTTTTTAAAGGTCTGATGTTTTAGGCATTTTTCTACCTCAGTTGTGCCTAACCCGACACTAGAAACATTCATAGGAAGAGATAAGCAGTTAGTTGGTTGTACATAATCTCAGCCTACTACATAAGTCTATTTGCCTTTAAGTGTTGCCTTTTCCTACCAAAACTTGAGCAAATAAAAAAAAATTCTGATGTGGAATTCATTTTGACAAATTAAGTCCTTTGTATCCTTAAAACAGCATAGAAGATACATTCCTGCTGGGTTATCTGCCATAGGATTTAGTCCACCAGTTATTTCTTCTGCTGTGCAAATACAGTGTTACACAGATGTACAGACGTAGACAGACTGATAGACAGAGACAGACGGGCATGCTGACAGACAAACCATGCAGAGGATTAAACGCCGTAAAAGAAAAACAAAGCAACATTACAGAAGTGCTTCTAATGACCATACAACCCTGGTGCTCTGACACCTGGTGCTCTGACACAATGAGGCATGATATAACAGACAGCAAGAACAAAGTCAAAACAAATGGAATGTTTCCTAAATATCATACCACCGAAATGTTGGTGAGAACATTAAATCAACCCCAACATATTGTCATGGTATTCACTGGTCTCTAGTTATTGCAAACTCAACCGAGTTCTTCACTGGCAAGAATAGTTTTGGCTACAGAGTAAACCATGTCTACCAATCAACGTCATGATTCCGGTGCAATTTCTTCTCGACAACGGGACTAATTAAGCCACAATGGCAAGAGGAAGTGATGTCAAGCTCTGGTAAAGTAGTCACCATGTCAGTACGATATCCAACAACTCATGTGTAATCGTCGTGTTGGGGGTAACTCTGTGATCTCATTTTGGTTTGGCCTCGATGAAGTAAAATGCCAAGTTGTCTTTACAATGCCCCATGCTTGTCTTTAGCTAGCTACAATGCAGCCAGGGTGGATACAGTACAAAACAATCAGTGTGTTCACCTTTTTGAGTTGAGAATAATGTGTAGAAAAGAGATCGCTATCAAATACAGTGCCACTGAGTATAGGGCCTGCTGCAACCAGGGCTACAGGGCTAGCTTAAAACAGTGCAGTTAAAATTAGACCCCAACCCTCCTGACAGTATTTCTTTCTTTTTTTTTTACTTCCTGGGGTAATACAACCTTGAAATAACTATTGTCTTTCACAAAGTCATAGCTCGTGTAGGCTATGTATATAATATATTTCTATTTTTTGTCATATAGAACTCTTCTATAAACAGGATATGTAACTAAATAGAGAGTCGCTGGAATCACGGTAATAAGAAAGGCTCTTTGCTGATCTCCATCCCAACGTGTGATGAGGACCCTCACAGAAAGTGTCAAAAACATACAGAGCAAGTGGCACGGCTGTACAGAGAACAACACAAAATGACCAACACACCACAATAATAAAAAGTATGTTACAAATCAGAGAACTTCGACAAAAATGGAAGTGCTCGCACACTTGAGATCACTTATTAAGAAAACCAAGAGGAAAAAGTTGATGGTATAGACAATCGTGTAGCTTGGATGTGGAAATTATAGTTTCAAAGACGGCAAATGAACATGGTTGTATTGCCTTTGCAATATGTTCAGTATTCAGTATTCATGACATGATGTTTATATCACAACAGTAACTAAGGTAGTTGCCACTTGGCAAAACAATAATTGGAATTCAATAATTGAGAAAAAGTTCAGAGTAACCTCTCGGACATTGTACTTGGTATCAGAAGCCTTGTGATTGGGCCATTAGCGATACTGTGTAGGCTAGTTACTAGTGGTACAAAGGAGCTAGATGCAAACTCATGCTTTGGCTTTTTTTTGTTTTGTTTCACTTGTCTACTTTTTGGATCACCTAACCTTGCAAACGACAGTTCTTTCATGCTTTTTTTAATGATAGTAAAAAATAAAAAGTTCACATAGCGATTTGTTGTGTTAAAGGGAAGCTACATAAGGCTAAATGCTAACCTTCAACAGTGCTTTATGATTCAACTGGAAGTTCTGAACATCTAAAATGTTTGCTGGCAACTACCTTTTGAAGCCTTTTTACAGAAAAATATATCCATCCAAAAGTATAATAACTCTTAAAAGAGGTTGTGGGAGACACAAACGTTGTCTACGTCACAATCCTGGTAAACATGCTGAAAGAATTTTTTCCTCCACCCTGTCTTCTTTCAGACAGGAAAACGACTCCCTCTTCCTCTCCCCTGATCAAAAACATCATTTAAGGCAATCTTCATTTCTGAGACAATCCTGAAATCCATCAGCTTCACAAAGGCACTCTCTCATTGGTGGACCCTCCATCACAGAACTATCGGCTGGACCAATAAGGCAACGAGCCAATAGCCTTATCACCCAATAACAAAAAGGCTGCTTGCTCTACGGCCAATCACAGTCACGTCTACTGGCTCTTTCGGCAAATGACAGTCCAAAATGGGGCCTTCCTGTCGCCTTCTCTCATCAGTTGACGTCATCTTCACTCCATCAGTACCATATCCTCCACTTAAGGGGAAAAAAGCAGGAGAGAAAATAAAAGTCCAAGCTGAGTGTGACAGCCGAACCGGCCCTGTCCTTTGCCTCCGTATTTGGCCACAGGGCTGTTCTGTAAAGCGCCAGAACTTCGACCTGCGGGAGCGTTTCTTCCGCAACAAGACGACCGTCTTCCACCTCCACTCTGAGTACCCACGCCCTGCCTCGGTGCTAGGTTACCCCTTCTAGGGCAGCCCTAGTCCGACCGGCAGAAACAAACGTCTCGTTAGAGTCACGGTAAGCTGACCACGCTGAGCAGCCTGGCTGCAGCGCTCCGTCAATTCAGTCCTCCGCATTGTATCCCCATTGACTCCCTACTCTGAGGCCGAGCCAACCCCTCTCCCTCTTTGGCAGAGGAGCTGCCAATCAAGGTGATTGGCGCTGATTGTGGGGGGGCGGGGACTAAACGAAAGGGACAGTTGAGAATCTCCAGAAGGAAGTCTCCCGAGCCGCAGAGGCCGACGGTCACGTTGCGACGCCCTAACGCTTCCCCTCCTACAACGGCGCCTCCTCCTCCATGGGTTCCTCCTCTGACCTGCTGGAGGGAAACAGGAAGAAAGGCATGTCAACAAGGGGCGGCGTCCGTCCCACGCCTCTTGAAGCTCGGTTCGGCGCGGACGTTCAAAGTGGCTGAACTGGACGGCGGCGGCAGCAACCTACCTCTGTTTGTTGGCCACAGAGAGGGAGGCCATGGCGCTCACTGTCTCGGCCTCCTCGGAGTCACCTCTCTGGGCCTCCAACACAGACAGGCCCAGTCTTGGGGAGCCACGCTGCAGGGAGCGCCAGTACTTACCTGGAAAGAGAACGGAGCGGGGAGAACAGTGTTACAGGGAATGACACGGGAAAAAACCTGGACAGATTCTTCTGAAGACAGCAAACGAGGCATCAACAGAAGTCAGAAACGTGTGTTCTAGTGTCAAGAACAAATGGAAAGTGCAAATAGTGGAATTATGGTCTTAAAGTAAGTCTCAAGGAAAACTGTTTTACGGAAGTTGCGACCCAAACTGCGTCACAACATATATAACAGCTGTAATTGCTACAGTTACCAGTATCTAACCATTGGCACAGAGTGAGAGACGTAACCAACAGCTGTCTCTGTTTGGAAAAAAAAGGCTAGTCAAAATCTTTTTTTTTTTTTTTTCACCTGAGAAATACTGCTCCAAACCGCACGGTTGTAAAATTGCATTACAGGCATATTACAGGTTTCTCGAGTTATCCTAGATTAATTCTGTTTAATATAAGGAAATACATCTTACTGCGCCTCAAGGCGGACAGATATCAGTAACCGCCCCTTTAAAGCGCATCTCCATGAGGGAAAGCAGGCTTTTCTTAATGAGCAACAGAGAGGTTCCTTTTACTTACTGTGTGTTTCGATGACCTTCTCTATGGAGCAAACGGCGTTCTGGTTGGGTCTCTGCTCCAGAGTGGCCTGGGAGAGAGGCTCCAGCTGAGGACGACATCCACACACACAATGTCAAACCCCCGTAACCCGGAGAAATAACTCGCGCTACTCCGCCTTCCCCGTCCAACACTCCTCCCCCTCGTCGACCTCGGATAATTCTGCCATCAAAAACCCGCCCTCCCGTCTCGACCCTCTGCCCCCTCCCCCCCACTCCCCCCGCATCCTCACCGGGTTCCCCAGCAGAGCGGAGACGCAGGCCTCTGAGGCGTCGCAGATGGCCGTGAGGTCGTGGCCGCCCTCCAACGCCAGGACCACGCGACCCTCGGCCAGGGTCATCAGCTGACGTGTCAGGTACCCGAAACCTGCACGAAGGGCGTGTGAAGGGAGCGAGGGGCAGAAAGAGGCTTGTTAACAGACACTAGGATCAAACCCACAGTACATGGCTGGTTGTGGACCTGAACAGGACGGACTGACAAGGCGCCATCTGCTAACGGGGTTCTAAATTAAAGGCGGAGATGATACCCCCACTGCCAGTTACCGTGCCAACGTACATTTGGCGGTGAGGTTGTAGCCGCCTAGGGGAGGAGGATGTCCCTCGACGGCATCAAAGCCGGAGGAGACCAGCACCACGTCGGGGGAAAACTCGTTGGCTATGGGCATCACTACAGACCTAGAGAGACCCAGAGAGAGTTGGTCAGGGAATTAATGGTGTGTGTGTGTGTGTGTGTGTGTGTGTACAGTAGTAAATGTGGTGTGTGTATTTAAAAAATGTTACCTGAAGGCTGCCAAGTACTCTGCGTCTCCCATAGAGGGCTCCAGACCCCCGGTGAAAGCCATGTTAACGTTGAACCCTACGCCTGGACCACTGCCCACCTGTCAGACAGGGAATGGGAGGGATAGCTATGACAATACGCACACACACACACACACGCACGCACGCACGCACACACATGTTGATTTGACCTTCGTCATCATTACCTCATCGGGTGCTCCGCTGCCGGGGAAGAAGTTTCCGTCGTCGTAGCGATGCAGAGAGAGGTACAACACATTCGGGTCGTCGTAGAATGCCTGCTGGGTCCCGTTACCGTGGTGAACATCCTGATGGACAGCGCACATTGCCAATAAAAAAAGTGAAATATTGCACTAAATATCATCATATTATTTGTATTTTTAATTTTGTCTTCAGGCATATAGACAAATGACTTTCTGTTTACCATTAAGACAAGGCTTCCTAAAGCCCCAACTCACCCAGTCTACTATGAGGATCTTGTTGACGTTTAGTCTCTGTTGGAGTAGTCGGGCTGCGATAGCTACTGAGTTGAAGTAGCAGAACCCCATGGGAGTGCTCTCCTCTGCATGGTGTCCAGGGGGTCGGACCACAGCAAAGCCGTTCTGGGAAAGACGCGCAAACAACTAAATTACCCAAAACCGCAACTAAGTGGCGGGGAGATTGAGTACATTCATGGAGAAGAGAGGGGTAATTGTGTAAAGCGACCTAGTTTAATAGAGGAGCAGACGGATAGAGAGATGGGACTTGGAGACGCGGAGGGTGGCATGGCCTTACCTTCAGCTCTCCCGTGGCCACTTTGAAGACCAGCTCCACCACAGATCCTACAGCCAGACGCGCTGCACTGGAGGAGTGGACCTCATTCCATATGGTGTCACTGTCCACCTGGAACCATCGCAATGACACTTTAATAACATGGCCACATTTTAGTTGTCAAGACCTATGAAGACGGCCTGGGAAAGACCAATTCCAATTTGTTAACTCCACAACCCAGTACATATGTGGAGACACATGATCCCAAATGCTAATCAATTCTAACATCTGAGCATATTGCTGGTGTCTTTTGCTTATTTACAGTGAGTGGGTCAAATCGCTGCCATCGAGAATAAAGACGGCGGACGTTCTACAACCAGGCCAAACAATTTGAATGCATGGCTCTGATTGGACAGTACGGGAAGAGAACAAGGGACGGGCAAACGCAGGGAATGGGTGGAAAACCTACCCCGACCCCTCCACATGGAAGCCTGACGAACATGGGTGTGACGGAGCAGTCCAGCTTCTGACGGAGGGGGTTGGTACCATACAACAGGACGTGGGCTTCAGAGTGGACTGTCTGGAGCTCCTCCAGAGTGGCCTTCCTGCCGCGGATACACTACACACACACACACACACACACACACACACACACACACACACACACACACACACACACA
>JACXGI010010908.1:9824-26259 GCA_016801175.1 Esox masquinongy | reverse complement strand
GTATTTCCCATCTCTCTAGTTACATCTACCTCCTGTCTCTAGTATTTCCCATCTCTCTAGTTACATCTACCTCCTGTCTCTAGTATTTCCCATCTCTCTAGTTACATCTACCTCCTGTCTCTAGTATTTCCCATCTCTCTAGTTACATCTACCTCCTATTACTAGTAAATCCCATCTCTCTAGTTACATCTACCTCCTATCTCCGGTATTTCCCATCTCTCTAGATACATCTACCTCCTGTCTCTAGTATTTACCATCTCTGTAGTTACAGCTACCTCCTATCTGTAGTATTTCCCATCTCTAGTTATTTCTACCTCCTACCTCAAGTATTTCCCCTCTAGTTATTTCTACCTCCTGTCACTAGTATGTCTTATCTTTCTAGTAATTTCTACCTCCCATCACTAGTCTTTGCCCTCTCTCTCGTAATTTCTCCTGTTTCTATGTAAAACCAGGGCTTTGTCTGTTGTCTTTCTATCTGGCTCCTTAGCTCTCTTTCTCTTTTTAATCCCTTCTGTCTGTTTCTCAGACAAAATGCTTCAGGCACAGCACTGTATCTCTCATTCTTGCTCTCTCTTTCTCGCTCTCTCTTACTCTCACACACACACACACACGCATGCACGCACAAACAAAAACACACTCGCTCTCAGCAGCTGTCATTCCGCCTGTTGGGTTTCTCTAAAAAGTGATTAGATGCAGGTAAACTCTAGCATTTTTCCCAGGATGTTGTTCTGTCTTCTTTCCTCCCTTTCATCTTCATTTTATTGTTGTCATTTTGAACTAGGGAGAGTGCTGTAGGTGAAGGGGCGTGGCCAATGTCAAAAGAATGTGAGTCTGGGCAACTCAGAACACCTGGCCCAAAATATACAAGTGAAAATCACTTGGGCAACGCAGTAAATACGACGACAATAACAAGCTGTTTGTGAGGTTTTTCAATTTACCCAATACCTTTTGAAATATAATTAATATTTGGCTGCTTACATATTTTGGAAATGTAAGAAATGGATCCTTCACGTGTCTGCTCATCTCTCGCTTCACTTTAAATAGCTCTCTCTGTATTATTCTCTCTATCATTCTCTCATTTTTTCTCTAATATCCCATCCATCTGCCTAATAGCCTGGTGGGGCGCGGTCAGGGGCTGTGTGTGAGTGTGTGTGTGTGTGTGTGAGTGTGTGTGTGTGTGTGAGTGTGTGTGTGTGTGTGTGTGTGTGTATCCTTTTTTAGTTTTGTCAGGCCTATGTTATTACAGTTTGTTTAGCTATGCAAATGTCAATAAATGCAATGTGTGTCTTTGTATGTGTGTGTGTGTCTCTGTATGTGTGTGTGTGTGTGTGTGTGTGTGTGTGCGCGCGTGTGTGTGTGTGTGCGCGCGCGTGTGTGTGTGTGCGCGCGCGTGTGTGTGCGTGTGTGTGTGTATACACTGATGAGCCAGAATATTATGACCACTCACAGGTGAAGCAAATTACATTGATCATCTCCTAACAAGGGCACATGTCAAGGTCTGGGTAGATTAGATGGTAAGCGAACAATCAGTTCTCATAGTCAATGTGTTGGATGCAGGAGAAATGGGCAGGAGTAAAGACCTGAGAGACTTTGACAAGGGCCAAATTGTTAAGGCCAGATGACGGGGTCAGATCATCTCTGAAACGACAAGGCTTGTGGGTTCTCCCAGTCAGCAGTGGTGAGTACCTATTGACTGGTCCGAGGAGGGACAAACCACAAACTGGCCACAGGGTGTTGGGCGCCCAAGGCACGTTGATGCGCAAAGGCAACGAAGGCTATTCCGTGTGGTCCGAACCAACGGAAGGTCCACAGTGGCACAAGTCAGAGAAAGTGTTAATGATGGTTACGGGGAGGAATGTGTCACACCCTGCTGCGTATGGGTGACCGGTCTGAGCTGCAGACCGGTCAGATTGCCCATGATGACCTCTGTGACCACCATCGAAAGTGCCTACAATGGGAACTGAACCTTAGAGCAGCGGAAGAAGTTCGCCTGGTCTGATGAGTCCCGTTTTCTTTTACATCACGTGGATGGCCATGTATGTATGCACCTGGGGAAATGATGGCACCACAATGCACTGTGTGACCACCGTTGGTGGCACAGAGGACCACCAGCCAATTAGGCAGGTGGTCATAATGTTTTGGCTCATCAGTGCGTGTGCATGTGTGTATTTGTATATGTGTGTTTGTGTGTGTGTTCGTGTATTTGTGAGTGAGGGAACACTTTAACAGCGTCAGCCATTACGTTGTCCATTATGTGCTGTAACTGAATCCTCTGAAAGCTCTTCAGTCCTCTGGATCCAGCTCTTACGCATGGAGTATGATGGACGGACGGGAGGGAAAACGAGACGAGAGCACCCCTCCAGTCACGGTTTTATGGTAGAGTGAAGGGAGCTGAGCTACCTGACCAAACAGTGGTTGGAATAACAACTGAGGATTTGACCTTTGGCCTCACTGTTATGATCTCATATGTGAACTCATCATATCCACGTACATAAACCCACTTACTAAAACTCCTTATAGCTTCCAAATTTTGTTTCAAGTGGTTCTAATAACAACTTTCTTGCGTGTTCAGTTTTTGCTTGTTTTTTTGTGAGTGTTTGCATGTATATGTGTGTGTGTGTGTGTGTGTGTGTACTATATGTGTGTGTGGCTGCGTGTGCATGTGTGTGAGTTTTTGTGTGTGTTTGCGTCTGTGTTTCTGCTAGCCACTGCGCTCCCCCATCTCATTCCTCCCATTCCACCTTAACCCTCCAGACATAAAGGTCTACACTTTCGTGACACAATACCTTGTTTACCCCCCTTGCATGCAAAGACAAGGGGGGTAAACAAGGTATTGTGTCACGAAAGTGTAGACCTTTATGTCTGGAGGGTTAAGGTTTAAATGCGAGGGAGGGATAGTAGTGCTACTTGACTTCTGTCGAGTGTAGAGATGACTGAAATCTACTGTGTGGCATTCTACTCTATACAGTGGAAACACTGGCTGAAAGTACCACAGGGTGTTTTGATTTACAGAATTGATTGTGATGGACATTGTATGGCACTCAAGTGGATTGGGGGCAGTTTGTACAGCCATGTAGATTAGCTGTCAGAATGGAGGGTATAGCAACGGAAACCTCACTTGTCATCCACAAGAATCAGAACAGACTTTGCAACCAGGGCTTGTTACAGATTCCCCCACATGACGTCACTTCTCATGTTCACAATCTGAATTCAGCCCTGCAGTTTGTGGACAGGCTCCGAATTAAACCAGGTAGAGATGTATTGGAATGGATTTTACATTAATTGAACCTGACATTTTTTTTGTTGCAGTCAGATGCCCACAGCAAGTGATTGCAATTGTTTCTTTACCTCATCTGCAAAACTATTAGCTTTTTGTGTGATGATAATGATGATAACATTTTTATATATATTTTTTCTAAATCTTTTTGTATGTTTTTAGTTGTTCTGTTTTACAGTAAGTAGCTAAAAAAAAAAAACTTTGTCTCCCTTTAGCCAATGATTGCGTGCTACATCGCTATTGACTGGCTGTCTGCTTCCTTGTTTTATCTACTACGTACCAAATGGCGGTGGGTAGACGAATCCTCTCCAACCAAGTGTTTCTGAGCATTGGACTGAGTGATCAGATAGCCCTGAGCTGACCTATCGTTGATCGCTTAAAAGCTTTACTGGACTAAAAGCAGCAATAAAGTGTGTGTGTGTGTGTGTGTGTGTGTGTGTGTGTGTGTGTGTGTGTGTGTGTGTGTGTGTGTGTGTGTAATTGTAATTGTGCACGCACACATGCGCATTTGTGTGTGCACGCGTGTGTCTGTTTGTGTGTCCGTACTAATGAAGTTACAGACTTTAGCTGGTCTCAGACCTAGTACAAAGTGCTGCTGTAAGGCACATCCATAGAATTAATGACCACGATTACACCATTACACGCTGTGTCTCCGACGTGCTGTTCTCTGCATTGGTATGTTTACTGTCTCCCACCACATCGCCTCTATCGGGTTTCTGTTGGTACCTTTCAGATTTTCAATGTGTGGTGTAACTATGTGCTCTGTGACAACCCCCCTTCTCTCTTTCCTTCGTCCTTTTTATCTACTTTATCTCTCATCACGACAATAAAACTGTACAGTTTCAATTATTCATGCTAAAGTTGTGCTAGCTGTAAGGTGTGCTAGCTGTAAGGTTTGCTAGCAGTAAGGTGTGCTAGCAGTTCTCTTTTCCTAACTCTAGGTACATTGTAATACTACTTATTTTAATCATAACTAATTTGAACTTATAACACAGTACGTTGCCCAAATCTTATTTTGACACGTCCTGTCTGCTAGCTGTTTAATTGCCCTGTGGTGTTCCACTGAATTCTACTGACACTCCATTTAAAAGGTATGGTGCGCTAGCTAAATCGCCAGCTTCTTTCTCTCTCTCCGTCTCCCTGCCCAGTCTCTCCTTTTAACATCAGCTCTTCACGTCAGCTCAGTTCGATACCAACAAGCCATGCTGGCAGGAAAAGAGCAAGCCAGGAAGCATTTTTGAAACAACCCCCACAATAGTCTACAACTGACTGACATTGACTCCTCCTCTGCCCTCCACCTTCCTCTGTGCAGCGTGCCTGTTGCAGTCAGAGCTGGTCAACTACGAGCGTGTGAAGGAGTACTGCCTGAAGGTGCTGGGCCACCAGAGGGACCACTTCAAGGCCATGTACCGTGCCGGCATTGCCTGCTACCACCTGGGGGACTATGAGTGTGCCCTACGCTACCTGGGCGACGCCAAGACCCGCGAACCCTCAGGTAGGCCCCGGCCGTAGGAGGCGGCCGTCAGAGCTGTCGGTACACTGCAAAAAATATACGTCTCATCAAGTATATTTACCTGGTTTTCAGGTTAAAAATCTAAACATCCTTAAAATAAGGTAACTCTTTCTTAACAAGCTAAAGTTGTATTAGATAATACCGTTGGTTTAAGAAAATATGCCTTGAATATCAAGTAATTTGTCTTGTTCCACTGGCGGATTATTTCACTTATTTCAAGCAAATATCTCCTCAGATATATTTAGATGTACTTGTTTTTTTAAAGGCATTTTTTGCAGTGTACCACCAGACTCTGCTTTACCAATGCCGTGTTATGAGGTCAGTTAAAGCCGGCTGCAACACTAACACATAATGGTCCCCCCCATCTCTCTGTGACACAGACACAAACGTGCTGCGTTACATCCAGCTGACAGAGATGAAGATGAGTAAGAGTGGCCAGCGGGAGCGAGAGAGTGGAAAAGAGGCCCTGGGCTAACCTTTGACCTTTTGGCCTCAGTCACCATAGCCTACGCTTCAATCCATCCACCATCACCCCTCCTCTGTCCGCAGCCTCTCCTGTTTTATCAAGCCCAGTCCTATGGATGACCTGATGGTCACTACGACGATGGACCAGAGTGGGGAAGGATAAAGCCTCTCTTGCTCCTGCTACACTTCTTCTACTCTTCTCTGTTCTTCCCACAGGCGCTGTTGCTCTTTACCCCAGATGCTGAGTGTCAAGCAAACGATAAAACTTAACAAAGGAAAATACTGTACTATACATACAAAATAGTGGTGGTTGTCCGAAAGAAAAAGAAGCTTAAAAAAATACATGAACAAGGAACATTAAGTAATTTAGTAGCGGTGTAAAATAAAAATAAAAGGTATAATTTATTTTGTTTCTGTCACTTTCGATGTGAGGACTGAGGAGAGGTCCAGGGTTGGTAAAGGGACGAGGGGAAGATGCTGAGGGGTAGGGTTGGGTTGGTGTGAGAGGGGTGTGCTACACAATCAAGACTTCAGCCCAGTTCGACTATACACCCGGACCCACCCTGTCACAATAGAGGTGTGAAAGCCACTCTGACCTAGGCAATCCCTGGGAGATAGGGCCTCAGCCTCAGAGATCAGGCTAGCTAGCACGCTACATCTCTGTCTTTTTAACATGGAGAAGTCTTCAGACAAGCCTGCCTTTGCGCTCACAACAGATCTCTCTTCTTTGTCTTTTTCAGCTTATAGAATTGTGTCTCAGTTTTTGGACTGTTTTGAATTCAAGGGCTAATTCAAGTGTTTGTAATTTGTCCTTTGAGAATTTGTATTTATTTTGCTGTTGGTATTTATTTATTGTATGTACTACTATCAGTTGTTATTAAGCAAAGTGTGTGATCTTTCTCTTTCTAAGAAACAAAAAAAACTAAATCCCCTAACGAGTCGCTGATCCGCTGTTAAACGATGTGTTTCTGTGAATCTGTTGTCCTCCTCCCTACACTGTGTTGTGGTGTCAGACTGTTAGCCCCCTCATCCCCAACCTTCTCCGTTTGGAAGTGAATGATGTCACAATGGAAAATAGCCAGCCCAGCGGAGTTCCATCGAGCACTGTCTGTAGGACAGAGTTTTACTCTGAGGTCTACTTCCAAGCCCTTTATCAAATAATGCTGAATCTTCCCCTGACATCAATGACATCACGAGACACTTTGGGCAGTGTTTGTGCAGGGAATCCAATCATGCATACATGTACTGTAGTCTGAAGTCTCTCTTCCATTTCCATCAATAACAGCATCAACCAGAGGGTGCTATTTGAGATTGCCATTAAATTGTGTATATCTACGATAGTTATCAGTTGTGCAACCAACAAAACAAATTTGCTCACAGGCTATTGCTGACAGGCTGTGCACGGCAGCAGTGCTAGACCAAGACAGGATTCTGGTTGGGGCTAGGCCAGATAATAGCAGACCGCACATTCAGACTAGCCATCCAGCCACTGCTAACATGCTTACCTTCTAAAGGCCACTCCCAGTGGTGTTAAGAGTGCTTAGCTTTGCCAGGTCTTTTAAAGAACCCTGCCATATCCTAATGAAAGGTTTGAGTTGAACCAATGATAAAGCATGACCCTAATTCCTCCAGCTAATACCGCTGAACCCAATTTCCTTCGCTGTATGGCAAGCCAAGCCCCTGCATGGTAATGTTCGGCTCAAGTCGTAGCCATTTTGGATCCAGATGTCAGGGATGGTGTCTGTTGTTTTCAATGACATGGCATGTTGATCACTTTTCCATGTGTCCCAGTAGCTCTCTCTATAATCCCTGACAACTCTGAATTAGTTCATGGACGTAGTAAGCAGTATATTCTGCTATATAGGGAGATATTATGATATTTAGGGTACCATACAGAAATGAATTAGGGTCAGCAGCAATCCCCTACCTTGGCCAAGGTGTAAGATTGCAAAAAAACTTCAGAGGAGTGAATAATATTATATCAGAGAGATGTTATATTATCATACTATGAACAGTCCTCATCGCCTTGTGACCTTATAAGAGTGGAATGTGTTTCAACAGGATTCTGGAGAACCATGCCAGAGAAAACCATTATAATACGAAAGACATGCTCCACTGGAGAGAGAAATAGGACAGCAGCTCCCAGAACACGGCCGCAGATCCACTGCTACTGATTTATTTGTTTACAATCAAATCAAAGTTTACTGGACACTTACACAGCTTAGCAGATGTTACAGTGACCCAGTGTGGGAGAACTTAGAAGAATATCTCTCTCTGCCTTTCTCTCTCTTTCTATAGCTCTATCCCCTCCCAGTTATTATTCTCTATGCCTCACTCTGTCTTGATCTGTCTCTGTTACTCATCTCTTTTTTCTCTCCCTACTTCTTTCTCTCTGTACAGGTATCTTGTAAACTCCACAGTCTCTATCAACCTCACCAGTGTCTCTATCAACCTCACCGCTGTCGGTTTCAAACTCACCACTGTTTCTATTAATCTCACCACTGTCTGTTTCAACCTCACCACTGTCTATTAACCTCACCACTGTCTATTAAACTCACCACTGTCTGTTTCAACCTCACCACTGTCTATTAACCTCACCACTGTCTGTTTCAATCTGACCACTGTCTGTTAACCTCACCACTGTCTGTTTCAAACTCACCACTGTCTCTATTAACCTCACTACTGTCTGTTTCAACCTCACCACTGTCTCTATCAACCTCACCACTGTCTGTTTCAAACTCACCACCGTCTCTATTAACCTCACCACTGTCTCTATTAACCTCACCACTGTCTGTTTCAACCTCACCACTGTCTCTATTAACCTCACCACTGTCTCTATTAATCTCACCACTGTCTGTTTCAACCTCACCACTGTCTCTATTAATCTCACCACTGTCTCTCCACAACAGAACATGACAGGCCCTGCAGTGATGTTTTCTTGGTCACTGTGGCTGGCTGGGCTGGGCTGCCTTACCCATGGCTCTGTTGGGAATAGGGTTTCTCCTCATGGTCCTGTCTCCATAGCATCTGCCCACCATCCTTTGGTTGCCCCAAGGTGCTGAGTCATTCTAGCTCTATTTCTATGGTCACTGTCTACACATAAGACCAGGTCTAGGCACAGTTGTTTTCCACCTCTGCCCTAACATGGATAATTAGGAGAGAAACAATAGGAGGATCCTGAAATAGTGATTGTGGGCATGGTGTAACTAAATGCTTTATGTGTGAATATACGTAGGTAGAGACATATTCTCTATAATGGTCTAGTGCTGAAAACGAACAGCAAAAGCACAAACTAAAAAGAGGATTGGAAAAGTAAATTATGGCTGTTTTTTTCTCTTTCCTTTGACGTCATTTGAGGTACATGTTTGTCAAATGTCAAAGTAGTTTTTGTGGTTATGAAACAATTGTGAAAAAATATATAAAACTGAAAAGAAAAACAAATGGTTGTGAAAAGCTTTACTTTATTTAATTATTTTATAAATTGTTGATAATCAAGAGAAGATGAGTTTGGTATAGCTCCCCCTCGGCGGGCCTCTCTGTCTCTGTGTAGGGGTTAAAATAGGGGTTGAGGCCCCCTGTTTTTGGGGAGGTGTTCAATGCCATTTGAACCCCATAGGGACAGTTGATCATGTTGAATGAAGTGGGTATTGGAGAAGCCAACCAGTTAATGAGCTACATCAGCGAAGAACTCTCCTGTACCACACGGAGTGTAAGGACATCATGGTTGTAACTGCTCTCCCATTGGACCATGGGTCATCCCAGAGGGAAAGGTTCCATTCAATATTACAAATCAAAACACTGGAATACATGATAACTGGTTGTATTGAACTGCTAGTCCAGGAATGCACTATTGATTGATGAAGACAATAAATGAAGTTTAAAAGGAACATTATTTGTGACGTGTGATTGTCTTCACGGTCATCGTGAGTGTATGGTGATACCTCTCTATAGCTTATTCTGTAAACAGCACACAGGCACACACACACACACACACATTGACACACATACACAGACAAATACATACATTCTGATATGTTCCATCAGCCTCATTTGATATGGTGTATAGCTCCCATAAATAATTTTTAGACTTAGCATTATGGAATTAAGAATTATGCGCAATACCAAGTTTAAAAAGTATATAGCCCCACTCAAGATTATTTATGTTGCTATCTAGCTACAGTACAATATATTGTGAGCTGGATTATGTTGTTATATTCAGACAACTTTGATTTGTTTTTCTTCTGATTCCCAGTCATTGCTGTCATAACTGATTTCATTGGACAAATACATAGCATTTGAGTTATTTCAATTGTTTTAGAGTTGTTAAAATAAATGTAATCTCACACAGTCAGTGATTTTCTTTGCATTAATTATTGCCCTTTATCTGCTGCAGATTAATGTATTCTTTCACCAATTTTTGAATAGAATCATGCAATTATGTTTGTGCAGAACAATGTGTTGGTAGAACAAGACTATGTACGTTTGTGTACACGAAAGTCAGTGATATGTTTACTATAGGTTAATGAGTAAATACTTTTGATTTGACTAAAATGTGACTAAAACATAAGGGCATTTTGTTGACTAAAATGGCTCAATGTTTTCATCATTTTGACAATAACTAGACTAAATCATTATTCGAATAATAAAAATGTGACTAAAACTTTCAGATATTTTAGTCAAAACGACTAAGACTAGACTAAATCAAAAAAAGGGTGCAAAAA
This sequence comes from Esox masquinongy, assembly GCA_016801175.1. Lineage (NCBI taxonomy): Eukaryota > Metazoa > Chordata > Actinopteri > Esociformes > Esocidae > Esox > Esox masquinongy. Next base: position 16,283 of record JACXGI010010908.1, on the reverse strand, counting down.
TTAACAGTGACTGGCAGACAGATGTTTCTCTTGTCCTAAAACCTTTCTTGCCCTGGCCTGGCCCTGCTGCATTGAACACCCCCACCACCCCCTCCTCCCCCACTACCTTGTCCCACATCTCCTCTCTAAATGTAATAATCTTTCTCTCACTATTGACTACCCTGTTTAATGGCTCCCTGAGGTCCAACAAGAGAGGGAAGAAGGGAAGGAGGGGAGGAGAGGCAATGGGTTTAGGAGTAGAGGAGAGAAGAGAGGGAGACGTGCTGAGAAAGGCTCCAGGGACAAGATGGAGGAAAGGGATGGTATGTAGAGATACAGGACGGCAGAAAAACGCCTAAGAAAGAAAAAATGATGGTTGATGAAAACACATTAACAGAGATGAAAATACAACAGAACAGGAACAGACCTAGAGATGCCTGTGTGTGTGTGTGTGTGTGTGTGTGTGTGTGTGTGTGTGTGTGTGTGTGTGTGTGTCTGCGGGTGAGTATGTGTGTTGTGTGCGTCTGAGTTTAAGTGTGTGTGCATGGTTTCTCACAGGTGTTGTGTCACTAGATTTCATACAGGGACCGATACAGATTGTAATGCACCTACCTCAGCTTTCACTAAAACTGACTAGCGTCTGTAGGTGAACAGATGATTTAAGCCAAACAAATCCTTTCTAGTGTGTCTCCCAAACCTCTCCATTTCCTTTCCCTCTATTCTTCGTTGCTGCTTTAAATAGCATCGCCATGGTAGTGAAGAGCGGTTGCTAGGTAACTGGCTGGCGTCTAGAAAGGTGATTGAGCGGTGGCTAGCACTGTCAGGACACTAACATTAGAAGCGGCACCTCCCTTTGACAGCGCTTCGCTCCAAAACTGTCATTTTTGTTTTTTAATTTGTCATAATAATATCGTGCTGTACATTTGCTTCCATACTTGTATTTTTGTCAGACAGCTCTACAGGAGTCGAGTTCATTGGTCATCGTACCGCCTTCAATTAGCATGAACTAGACCAACGTTTAACTTTTCCTACCTCTCCACACCACTCACCTTCACACAATCACGAGGGGTGTGGTTTGAAGCAAAAACGAACGAGGGTGTGTGGTATATGGCCAGTATACCACGACTAAGAACTGTTCTTAAGCACGATGCATTGCTGAGTGCTTGGACACAGCTGTGGTATATTGGCAATATAACATATTTTGGCAATATGCTACAAACCCCCGCTGACTTTTGACATTTGCCTGAAGTTTCACTCTGCTGAACTTTCATTCCACCTTCTCGTTCACCCAGTGGTTCACTGCGTTCCCCGCTTCTCACGCTTTGCTTTCATTGAAAAAGAAAGTGTTTCCCCTGTGTGGGCCTGCTGTCTGGTGTATCATGGGCAGCGGCGGATTTAGGTATGGGCAACATGGGCAGCAGCCCAGGGTGGCATCTTGCCGGGGGCGGCACGAGACGCCCGCACAAAAAAAGAGGAAGGAGGAGGAGAAACATGCAAAAGGTAAAGGTATGCAGCTATGTCATCTTTTTATGAGTATAATATCATGCGTGTAATGAAATAGGCTAATATAACACTTATGTTTGTTAGCCTATGTTGCTTGCTACGCTATTACACATAGGGCGACAATATTCAGTTTTCTGTCCAACTAGCTTACTTATTGGATATGATTTCACACAGTTTCATCATGATAATGTGTGTATCTTGCAGCAAAACGATTACAACCTAACTAGCACATTACTGACTTGGTTAATTTTAATTGAGGTGACATCATAAAGGTTTTCTCTGATTGTATTGACTAGGCCCTGAGCTCAGTAAGGGGCATTTCCAATGCTGTAGGCTAACTTAGCAGACATCTATATTTAATGCTGATTTTTTGTATCTTTTGTGATAAACTTACTCTTGGGGTGACTTATGCCTAGTATTAGCCAAGGAGGTTGTACGGTTCAATTAGTTCCTATTCTGAAAGTTTGATAAATAGTGCATAATGTGCATAATGACATAATGTATATTTTATTGTGCGACAAATGCATTTAGGGTGTCAGACTCGTATACTGTATTTCAATGCAAATTCAGGGGCACTTCTGAAAGATTTTGGAGCACGCTCTGGCACTGGCCTGGATGAGGAACCATCAAGGCTTTGGGCAATTTAGATGAATTTGTGATATTTATTTTTTTTTTACATATTTTTTACATATATTTTTTATTTTGTACATATTTTGTACTCGGGGGTTCGCACAGGGAGCCATACAAGCTAGAACCGCCACTGATCATAAGAAAGCTTCACATAACCTGCATAGCTTCGTGGAGTTCCAAGCCAAACAGTAGGTTATTTTGCTGTAGGAAAATATTCAGACCCCTTTGCTTTCTCCAAAATGTTTTGTCTTAGGAACTTTACATATGTGATTTTTTTTGCCATCAATGTTCACACAATACTTAAAAAATGGTTTACCAAATTTAAATTGAGTCCACGACAAAATGTGGTCAAAGTTAAGGGGTTCAAATACTTTCCGAAGACACTGTATAAAGGGCTGTCGCAATTATTACATTATTGCCTGATCGCGATTATTTGAGCATAAAAATATTGCAATTATTTTTATGACAACGATCCTATTATTTTATTAATACACGCTTATCAGTCGCTTATTTGTGATCAATAAAAGAAAAAAACACGCAGCGTTTGTCTATTAACGCAGCGTAAATAAAATATTTGTACTAATATTGTAAGTCGACTTTTGTAATTTCCGTCCATATTTCATAATTAGATAATGCATTAAAATTAAAATTCATGTATAGAAATATTTGCTCTCCCATTGCATGTTTTCGTTTGAAAATAAAATAAATCGTCCTTGTACATTTTAATTTAATTAATTAACTGAGCGTTTAGACACGTTTTGGTCCGTGTGGAAGTCTATTTCAAATAACTAGGCTATAATAGGAAGAGCGAGAGGTGAAACGTCACGATGATCAGGAAATGTAATTACCAATGCTTTGCGGTTGCGTTTTGTGTTGAGCAATCGTTAACAACATGGATTTGTGTGGTAGTTCCAAAGCCGAACACAACTGCACCACCCTGGGCGCATGTTGGTTTTAAGCTAAATGAAAGAGGTGAGCCCAATAACTGCGATTTGCCGGATTTGCACCACAAAGGTGACGTTCAAAAGCGCAAATACGACACATTTGCGGATCCATCACGTGTATTTTTAGGCCAACAATTTTATTTGCCTTACACTATAATAGTGGCATAGACATAATCGTTAATCGCATTTATTTGTGTGACAATTAATTCTCAACTAAAATGTCATAATCGTGACAGCCCTAACTGTATATTATAAGCACGACTGGCAAGAACAACACTGACCACCTGAAGATGAATGGGCCACCCATTCGCCATAGGCTGTCTGTTAATGCCTTTAAAGGTGCACTCCAACAACATCATCACACCATTAAAATTGCCAGGCTTTGACCAAAAAACTGTTTTAAGAAAGTGATCTCACCTTGTCTAAAAGTAATCTCATGCAGTCTGAGCCATATCACTGACCAGTCACAAACCCACACAAAATGTGATTCAGGTGTGCAGAAGGTTATTTGGGGACAGGGATGCACTGCTTCCTCAGGTTCCATAGGCTATAATCATATGTCACTCTTGTCTTCTAAATCAATGATTTGTTTGCAAGGCGGTACTTGGCTGGAAAAATATTTCAGATGGATGATCGTGTGATTGCACCTTTAACTGCCTTCATGTTAGCAGATGAGACTGTGACGAGCGTGTGTTTGTATCAGTGAAAGGGTACTTCCTTGTGAGGGTCATCAATGCTGCATTTAGTTAGAAAATGAATTGCATTTTATTTAGTTTCTTTATCAAATGAGAAAAATTACATTATGCAGTAGTATCATAATCATCTTTGCTGACATCTAGAGGATGTTCACAGTTATTGCAGCCACCCCTTTGTCCTGGGAAACATACACATTCAGCCACCAAACGGTGTCAAGAACTACACTGGAGATGTAATTTGCACTGATCGAGTTAATGTGAGTACTGATTCATAAGTAGTTCTAACAAACTGACATTACACACTACATGGAGAGATTGAGATGGAAATAAAAAGCAAGAGAGAGAAAGGCGGAGAGAAAAAAACCCAAGAGCTCTAAAAAGAGTTACCTAAATCAGCTGTTAAAGACACACAATATCCCAAACACACAGGAAAATCAATAATACTGTTACAGAAATTAGAACCTCCTATTTGTTTAAACGAAAAAGGAATACACTAAATAAGTATTTGGTCCTAAAAGTGAATAGAAATTGGCAGAACATCTCTACTCTCAGAGATACAAAACAGAGACAGATCCTGACCAAACATTGGCTAGGTCATAGAAATATAAAGATACAGACTGACATGTCTACCCACAGAGGTGTGTGAGCGCAGGCATGGCGAGGTATAGACAGAGATGCACTTCCTTGCAAAAATTATTCTTCAGCAAGAGAGACATTCTTTAAAGAAATAAGTAATTTAAAGTAATAAACCTACCATCTTTTTTTAAACGAATACTCAAAGGCAAAGGAACAATGTCTTGAGGGACACTGAGTCACTAATTCAATTGAAAATCAATAACACCAGTCATTTATTTTCTGATTTGAATTAGTTTTGTGCTTGTTGCTGATCATAAGGCTGATGGCAACAATATTTCTTCAGTGTTGATGATGGTAGCTCCAGAACATTTACATAATTCAGCAGATGCTGTCATCCAGAGCGAATTACAGCAGTCAGTGCGTATATTTTAACTTTTTGTACTGGCCCCCTGTGAGAATTGAACCCTGGCATTGCAAGCACCATGCTCTACCAACTGGGCATTACAGGAAGGAGGAAATGTTATTAGTAGTAGTAGTAGTAATTTCATTTGTAGACATATTACTGGTAGTAATGATCAGGGCTGTCGCCAGGAAATCCTGAGCCCCATGAAAACAGTAGTCGGGGTTGTAATGATTATTGTGGTAATAGTAGTAATGGTGTTAGTAGGTAGAGATAATGGTGGTAGTAATGATAGTATTAGAAATAGTAGTAATAGTGTTCGTAGGTAGAGATAATGGTGGTAGTAATGATAGTAGTAATAGTGTTAGTAGGTAGAGATAATGGTGGTAGTAATGTTAGTAGTAATAGTGTCAGTATGTAGAGAAAATGGTGTAGTAATGTTAGTAGTAATAGTGTCAGTAGGTAGAGATAATGGTGGTCGTAATGATTGTAGTAATAGTGTCAGTAGGTAGAGATAATGTTGGTAGTAATGATAGTAGTAATAGTGTTAGTAGGTAGAGATAATTGTGGTAGTAATGCTAGTAGTAATAGTGTCAGTAGGTAGGGATAATGGTGGTAGTAATGATAGTAGTAATAGTGTCAGTAGGTAGAGATAATGGTGGTAGTAATGTTAGTAGTAATAGTGTTAGTAGGTAGAGATAATTGTGGTAGTAATGCTAGTAGTAATAGTGTCAGTAGGTAGAGATAATGGTGGTAGTAATGATAGTAGTAATAGTGTTAGTAGGTAGAGATAATGGCGTAGTAATTATAGTGGTTATAGTGTCAGTAGGTAGAGATAGTGGTAGTAATGATTTAATTTAGTAGTATAATCATTTTCAGCTCAGTGCATTATTCTCCCTATGTTGTCTTTTGCTATATTCATTATATTGTTTCATTATTATTAGCATTTTACTATTATTTATTATTTTATTGTTCATTACAATGTAAGTTATATACATTCTAGCTTTGGCACTATTTACACAACGGTTCTTATACCAATAAAGCAATTCAAATTTAAATTTGAAAGGGAGAACGTGACAGAGCAAAAGAAAGCAAGGAACAGAGTGAAAGGGAGTGAGAGAGAGATGCTTTTACTCTATTGAAACTTTTGTAAATTATCTTTATTTTATCTTTCTGATTTTCCACTTAAGTTGGCATTGTAAACACGTTTTGCATGCCAATGAAGCCCTTTCAAATTGAAATGTAATTTAGACACAGAGAGAGGCAGAGGGAGGAGAGAACAGCAAAGACACAGCAATCACCTCTCTTCCTCTTTTATTAGTCGTTCATTACAATCATTCATCATCAAACCTCAGCAGTCAGCAACACGTCACTCAATCGTCATGACTTCCGGAACGTCACGGATCAAAGACATTGCAGTCATACCGTACATGAGCGACGTTCTGTAGTTTAATTGGTTGTCCTTGTTTGGTCTGTGTTAAATTAACAAATATATACAGATATTCCAGGAAGAGACTTACAAGAACAATAATTAATCATTATTTCACTTATAACAATAATTTTTAATAAATACTCTGAGAGTTCTTAACCACACAAGGAGAATAAGGCTGAGTTTGGCTCAGCCAAATGGGATTGTCAACATCCCATACAAATTATACTGTTAAACACACACACACACACACACACAAACACACATACATTCGCCCACACACACACACACACACACACACAC
>JACXGI010010907.1:0-21090 GCA_016801175.1 Esox masquinongy | reverse complement strand
TATGCTCAACGCCCCTGGGCTCGCCCCGTCCGGCGTCCCAGCACTGCTGTTGTTATGGTTACTGTTGTTGTTGTTCTGGTTACTGTGGTTAACGACGTTTCTGCCCATTGCATCCTGGGAGTTGCAGCCGTTTGACGAGGCAGAGGAGGAAGAGTAGCGGGCGGCTTTCCTGGATCCTCCTCCTCCTCCCCCTCCCGCCCCAGACCCGCCTCCTCCTTCGCCCCGGTTGCCCCCCTCCCAGAGGCGCTTGGCAACGGGGGTGCAAACCACAGAGTAAGATGTGGCCTCCTGCTGGAAAGGACAGATACAACGTTAGCGGTAGCATTTCCCCATTTAATTAGCCATCATCAGTACATGTCGTGACAGGTCAGTCGTGGACCAGTCAGAGGTCACTGGGCTCCGGGGAGTTCTGGAACATTCCAGACACTATCGGAACAAATGAGTTCACCACGTGTCAGACAGATGGACTCCGATCACAACCCCAATGGAAACGAGGCGCAGGTAAGCAGCAGGTTGTTTGAGGAGATGCATTGCTCTCTTGGTTTTCATTGGCTGGAATCAAGCTGTCACTCTTATTTTGTCTTCTAAACCAACGATTTGTTTGCCAGGTGGGACTTTCCAGCTGGAAAGAGATGTCAGACGGATGATCGTGTGACTGGAGCACACCTTTAAATTGTCAGAGGGTATCGCCAAAAATTAAGACTCATTCGCACCAATTGAGACAAAACAGTTTGTTTCTAGTGCTGAGCCTGAAAATGGAAGAACAGCCCTGAGTCGGATAGACTGTGCATGACACTACATCTAATTTCCTGGCTCACCTGCTGTGGATGTGGAGTGTGTTGTGGCGTAGCGGCGCTCTGCTCCGTCTTCACCCGGGACACCAGGGGGAGGGGCGTCAGGCAGGAGGTGGGTCTGCCTGCTGCCGTGGCAACCACCCCTGCCCCGCCCCCTGTGGTTTGAGTGACAGGGCTCTGTGGCTCTGAGGGTGGGGTCTCCTCTGACTGAAGACCCTGGGAGTCACAGCTGGGGGAGGAGACCTGGGGAGGGAGACGCGCACAGACAGGTAAATAAAAACAAATAAAATGAAAACAAGGTAAACACTTAAAGGTCTACATAGGGACCACATTAAGTGGGAACGAGGAGGCTTTGATTTAAAAAACAAAAACAAACGTTGATTCTCTGAATTTAGAGTCTGATAAAACAGACGACTGTTGCTGTCAGAACGGCTGATGGTTCCAGTCCATATTGCGGTCCAGTTTGTCATCGTAGGAGTTGGCAGGACAGGAGTAACAGGATGTGTGGTGTGTACAGTAAGAAGAACATAGTGCACAGTAAGAAGAAAAAAGACAAAACACAGCTCAATTGAAACACTAATGTACAATGTATTCCACATGACTGTGAGAACACATGCGCGTGCTGCTGAAAACAAAGGTGTGTGAACGATGTGACCCCATCATTGGCCTCTCCTTCACAGAGAGCTGACCACCAGATTGTACTGACTGTGGCCTACTGTACGTCGTCCCGCTGAAACGCAAGGTGACGGCAACGGGACGGGGTTCATTACAGGGGTATGTGTGGTAGTAGTCAGCATGCGTCTGTACACTCAACCGCCACTGATGAAATGCAACGGTCCTCGTTGGTCCGTGGTTCACACAGTCACCGTGGGGCACTTGGTTCGCAACGCTCGGCAAACTGCTCGCCCACACAACGCCGCACTCACTGTGGGCCATCTGTCCAGGGCGGTTGAAACCAGGATTCATCCGCGAAAAGTTCATTTCTCCAGCGTGGCGTTAGGCCATCAGCGGTGACCGTTCGCACGCGGAGGTCAGTTTAGCTCGGTCAAGGCATCAACACTTTGTCAGTAGACTGGGCTTTGACAGGAGGGAGAGCATAAGGTGTGTAATGACCATGATGTTTAATCAGCTTCTTGATATTCCACAGGGTTCAACATTAATGATGGCCCGCTGGCCCGGGGCCAGTAAGACCTAATGTTGGGCCAGCACACAAGGATGGCCTGCGCTCTATTTCCCCATTTAAATTCATAGTTTCATATAAAAATGTTTGCTTGTCATCATCGTCACCCCCCCCACACACACACACACACACGGCATCCAAACATGACATTCGCATTTGTAGTGTATAATGACATTCATAGTAATATTTTGGCAACTATTTATTAAAAAGTAAAGATTCACATCATGTTGGGCCCTATTCCACATCTGTGATCTCCATAAAGGAGAAACGCTCACTAACTGGGACTTGAACAAATTCGCACGTGAAATCCGAGAGGGGCATTGCTTTGCTCGCGTCCGGGAAGACGTGGGGGTTCCTTTCAGTCCAGCTCGCGGAACACGGTGGCCGACACATGACGCGTAGGTTCTTCGGAGCAGTACCCCGACCCCTTTACCTTGAGGAAGAACTCGGTGCCCTTCTCCATGATCTGCTGGATCTGCAGGAAGCCGGCGGTGTACATGAGGATGAACTGGTCGCCCACGTTCATGCTGAGGCGGCCCGTGTAGCAGAAGGCCAGGATCTGCTGGAAGCTCTGCGGCTGGACGGCCGGCGGGAGTTCCACCACGCTGCTCTTCCCCCCGGCATTGAACAGGTCCCGGAAGTAGGAGCTGCTGGCCGCCAGCACCGCTCTGTGAGCCTGGGGAGGGGGGGGTGCATACGAGTTACCAAGCTATCCCGCTAATCTCAACCCAAACACCCTGGGCGGTGACGTGCTACTTACCAGGGTACCTATGGCTGTAATAAACACTTCAACTTGGGGACAGACTTGAAATTGGATGACGCGATTATTGGTCCTGAAAATAACTAAACCACTGTGAAATCTGAATGTATAAATCCCTCCTATCGAAGAAATACACCTCGTTAACAATTGAACATTTCACGTAGGGGGGTATTTTGTTTTGTATGCGTGTCACGTTTCGAAATCAGACAAACAAAAGCATCCGTCCTGTAGTGAGGAACGCCTCTCCGTTATTTAGTGTGACACTGACTTAGCACAGGGCCTTATGGGGATTCCACTGCTCAAGGAGGCGGCATTGCTGCACCCTCGCTGGAAGGGGCTACTGGAGGGTCTAATTAGCCACTACACCCTTGATCGTCTTGGCTCCATCTGCTTTGGGACACTTGTGCAAGTGACGGAGGCGTGTGCGCGAACGTGCTAATGGAAAGCTGAGGGTGGAGTGGAGTTAAGGAGGGATCAGTTTGGGATTCAGCAACCCTCTATAGCAGGGCTTCTCAAACAACTCCTCTGGGACTCTGGGCTTGTCCTTCTATTTGAATTGTTCTAGATCTAGCACACCTCTTTATACTGGCCAATGGCTCTTCCAGCACTTATATAGGTGAATTAGGTCAACTAGTTCAGAGCTCCAACAGCAATCAAGTGAAGTCTGAGGCGTCAGGGGGAGACGTTTGAGAACCAGCGGCCTACAGAAGTGGCTTGTCAGCCCGTGATCAAAGCTTTACCTGAACCTATTGGTTTCCAACAGGAAACGCCTACCTAGCGTTCCTCCCGCAACAACCACTGAGAAATGATCTGCTCAGTGTCTGCGACCTACAAACCCTCCAGTGTGAACTACAGGGTTTCGGATAATTTCCTACACACTCGGTCTCCATTTCCCTGCGTCTGACAGTCTATTACCCAGCGTTGCCAAGGCGGAGACAGTTTGACCTCCAACTGAGGGTCATACAGTAGCCAGGGAGGAGTCTGACCCCCAATGTATCCCGTTAATAAAGAAGCAGGTATCCTCGTAAACAACACAGTGATAAGTGGCAGTCGGCGGCAGTCGCACCTTGAAGGTGTGTCCCTTGACGACCACCGAGACGTCGCAGTAGAGCCCCTGGAGCCTCTGTTCGTTGAGGCACTCCAGGACGTTGTTGCCGAAGTTAGGGATCGCCATCTGTAGCGTCTGAGCCATAACGCTCCAGCCCAGCACCACAGTCTGGAAGAGAGGGACAGATAGTGTATTAGAATCATGCCACGATTATGCCATACGTGTACGGTCTATGCCGGGGGTTCTCCCTGGGGACTCTGGCTGTGTCATGAGCCGGTTTAAGGTTGTATTGACACCGAACGATGGAGGGGGGGGGGAAACAAAATGAAAAGAGTAGTAATCAACTGCCCATATTTACTTCCATTACAAATCCAATATGACAGTACATCAATCTGAAGGAAGTAATTGAACTGCATCGAAAAGGTATGAGGAAGCTCAGAAAGCTCCCCAGGGTAAAAGCTAAGCTTCTGTTCAAACCATTCATGAGCATTTGGGATGAAACGTGTGCATGTTCCTCAGAACAACCTTTTAGTCACTGTGGACCAGAGCAGACACAGCAGGGCTGTCCAGGACTGAAAGAAATCCTGGTCGTCCAAGAACACATTTCTTTCCACCAACGGATATTCAATACGTCGATATTCAATACGCATTTGTCCGTAAAACAGACAAGTAATTTAAACACAGCGAATGATGAAATACCTAAATTGAGTCATTTATATTAACATTTTAGGGGAACGGGTTTAAGGTGACAGGACACGGACATTCACAGACTTAGCTGTTAACACTCCTGTAGTTGCTTTTTGCGTCGAACAGGAACACCAAACAACTGCTGCTCCAATGTGGCCAGTGCTTGGGCTGCCATAAACGGCAATTCATTTTCATAACACAGGATGTGTTTCAGACCTTCATTTAGAGAGAAAATTTAATCACGTTAAGCAGCTAATAATATCTTGGAAAATGCTGTCACTTCTCGGAGGTCCAGAACTAGCAGAATAGTACTGTTTAGGCTACCTTTATACGGTGGAGGTTTTAGGATCGGGTGAAAAGAATGATATTTCTGTACTCTCAATCACTTTGGAGAGCAGTTCTCATTTCTAACTGGGTGGGCCTCCGTTCTTCCTCATGAATATCTTAAGATATTCCCCAGAATACATAACATCTTTCTTCATGATATTCCACAGACAGATTGATTATGTAAAGGAAATGCCATATTATTGTGAAATGATCATTTTCTTGGCAAAGTTTGATAAACTACTTCATATGAATTTTTTTTTTTATTGCTGGCTCAGGGACTCAAATTAGCAACTATCAGCTGCTCTAACCACTAGGCTATCCAGACAGACCATACACATATGAAGTAGTCATTAATTTAAAGAAAACTGTATACAGTAAAAACAATAAAAACATAGACTTAATCTGTTTTTGTCAGGCCAAACAGGAGAGAATGAAACACTGGCGGTCACTAAGCTGGCTTATTTGACCAGAGTATTAACGCCAATGTCCAGTTACCAACATTAATGAACAATAGCCTATTAAATCTACAGAAAAACTACAGGTAGACTATAGACTTTGACAGACCCATGGTCTCCGCAATCAGTAATTTCACTAGTGCAAGTGCCAATCAAAGAAAAATATGATCGCACGACCATAAAAAAAATCTAAACCAACAGCCTATCACCAAAATATTCAACCAGTCAACAAAACGGAGTCAGCATGAAACAACGAAATGCGCAGCCCAGTACCTGAAGAATCCACAGCATGCAACCCAAAGTAAACATGCCTAGCAGTATATTTTTTCATCTGCCCTGCAAAGCTAATTCCGATCTAGCAAGCTTCATTGGACTTCACTTGGGAGAATGCTGTGTTTCAATCCAGCATTACTTGATCCCCGGTAGGCATCCCTGATTGTAATCATATAGAAATTGAAACCATGCCAGTTCAACAGCCCTCTTCCAGCACTGTAAAGTTTAGGTGGTTGCCATCAGATTGTCAAAAACATGGCGGTCTTTTTCGACCAACCTGCATGTGTTGTGATGACTGTTTTGCCCTCAAAGGGAATTTTTTTGGAATATTTTAGTTTTAGTTTAGAGAATCAGAGAAGTGCCACTCGATTACCCATCCCACACTCTAGGAACAAAAATACAGTCTCTGAGTTATGCGTTTACTGCTTGCTCCACCAGGAAGTACTTGACCAGACACCTGCGCCGTGAGAAGAGTGCATTCACCAGCCAACAACAACTAACCTTGCGGGTGCCCGGCCTACCACAGATAGTTTGCAACGAGACCAGGCAACCCTGTCTGACATCCATGCCATCTACCCGGGGTGATGCTGAACTAAATTGTGTCGCTCTGTACCCATTTCCTAACACACTTAGATTTTCATAATGCACTATAGTCAACGATACGTGATGTCTCGGCAAAAGGTAACAACTAATTTCCTATGAAAAGAAAAAAAAAATTCAGGGGATCAACTAAAAGCAATTAAGTTGCTTGTCTTCTTTATTTCCAACATTTTCCATTCCTGACATGTTTAGCTTTTGTCCTACTTTGCGTTGTTTTATAATGAAAAAAAATACTTTGACTTAATGTTCAGCTCCTCATCATCCAGCCGAGATGTTTCAGATCAGAAGCAGAAAGAACGCCTGTCAAACTCGCCTCTCCAAAGAGTTTTCTTGAAGACCATAAACTGCATTATAGCACACTGCTTTAACATTAATTGACAGAGACATATTCGGCAATGTATTAAAAATAAGATACCTTTTAATTCAGATTATATTTAGAGCCTCAACTCTTATGAACACCATGTGACTGGGAATCAATGGAAAGTTTACGACCATGAGCCACTGAGCTAATAACAAACACCAATAAAGATTAGCTAATGTCATGAACACTCATAAGATTAAACAATTCATTAACCTATAGGCTGTCCCTAGAGACAGCAGCCAATGTGCAAACAAAAGGAAGAATGTCATAGGCTTGAAACATAGCCCAAATATTGGTTGAAAAAATGTATTGCTTAAAAGCTTGGCTAATTAAGATTGTGCTCTGCATACAAATCTGGATTGGCCTGTTGGTTCATTCACAATACATTAATTTTACCATTAAAAGTATAAGCAAACGATGGCCTAACATTACAATTTGGCCAAGGCTAATGCATAAGACAAGCTAGCCTGTGTTATATATTTTGTATAATTATTACAAAATGTCAAAGAAAACTTTTTTGTATGTTGCATTTATCTAAAAACAGACTTTATTTGGTCAGAACCAATCATGGCCCAGAACGACCACTGCCTTTAACCCATTCCATCATATTAGGTGCCATTTCCTCTGGTATCACTGGGGGTTGGGAGGGTCAAAACAACATCCGTGGACATACAAAGGGAGTTAATTGAACTTGTTTGACCTATAACCTCTAACACCACAACCCTAACCATTATATGGCCACACATCACTTTCAGTAAATCATTATGTCAGGGCCAATAACATTCCACAATCTGAAATATTATGCCAACTGAATTTAGGTTTTACTTTATTTTAATTTAGGAATATTCACCCTAAACAACAAACTTACTTTATTCAAGCATACACTGCAAGCTACAACCGTATTCAACTATTAATAAAAAAAATCCTAACTGTTATAATATTAAATCACCACAAAGCAATTGTCTTAAGAGGATATTATGCAGGTCATAAAATTAAATTTTATTTTTCAGTCAAGCAAAATCAATGATGTATACCTCAAGTTAATGAATAAACATGGAGCAACAGAATCCTATGAAAATATTTTTAAACGTTTTAGATAAAAATGACGGATATAGGTGTGCAAAAAAAAAAGATATGTTGTAGCCAACCATAAATCAAATGCTAATGACATTCAATTTCCTGGTTTCGGAGGTGAAAGGTAGCCACGGTTAGCAAGTAGCAAGCTAAAAGCGAATGCTAATTTCATGTTAAACAAATTAAATGTAAAATTCCTTCGTGTCTAAGTCATCAAATTAACACTGACAAGTCAAAGCATTTGCATATTTACTTGAGCACATCTGCATTAAAACAGATTCCGGAATTAACGGATAAAGATACTTTCCATCAATCGGCATAACTAATGTACAGTGGCTACATTATGTAGCTCCCCAAGAGCACGATTAATATTAAAAACTTCATAGAATAGACATCAATTAATCATTTATAATAGCTAAATCTCAGGTTGAAGTTTTGCGAGGGAGATGTCTCGCGGGTACTCGCCTATGAGATACTATAGGCCGAACAGCGGGAGAAGGGACAGTCGGAGTTGGCACAGAGCTATCCGTGCCCCGTTATGTGCCAGTATCTTTGCCTGGTGAGATTCGGAGCGCTCCGACTGGCACGGGCCACGATTCGATATAAATTAAGATGACAGGGTTTTTGTCTCTCGGCGTAGCGCCTCACTGCTCTATCAGACTAAAAGACAACCGCACAAATTCTGACTCCAATATAGTCGAACAAATGAAATATTCAGGAGTTCGCATCCGCCTGCCGCTTTCGTCCCCCACTCCGTGCCAGTACTGTGTGATGTCGGCTAGAGTTACCTCCTTGGGCCTAGGCTAGCTACCATGACCGGATCAATTGTCCTACAACAAATGAGCGTTTGCCCGTGGCATAACGTAGCCAACCGCTAGATGAGCAATCACAAACATTTATTTTTAAACGTCACCCAAAACCATGCACAAGGTAATAAAAGTAAGCTACATATAGCGAAAGCACGAATTCATCTTTTCAGTAGTTCTTTTTGGCAGGAAGCAATGAGGTTGGGAGGAGGTGGTCCAGGGGTGGTCCCGGGACGACACCATCTTTTCCCGACACTCAACAGGTCAATCCGGGACAAACCTGGGTGAGCAACTGGAGCTACGAGCAAACAACTTAACCACGCATGCAGCGAGTGGGAGAGGAGCGCCAGAAGTCGCAAGCTAGACCAGACACCAATTTAACTAGTTAAGTACAACACACGATGTGCATCAAGCCCCAACCGTATTTGCCGCACTGATGACTCTAAATGCAGACAAGAAAATGTAATTCTTGTCATTACGAAACCTCCAGGTCAAACGCAGCCGCGTAACAAAAGTTGAGGAATGAAGCAAGAGGGGACAACTCACTTACCAAAGAAAGGCCGGCAAGGCACGGGGAGCCCGAGGCGACGGCAGGCAGTGAACTGTGAAGTCACTCAAGTGTTTAAAGTTCTGGTGGTGCTGCTGTTCCTACTCAGCCCATCCCCCACCGCACACCTTCCCAAAAAACAATACCCCCCCCCCCCAGAAAAAAACACACGCACACACTCCGAAAAAAACTCACACCGAACCGCACACAATTCCTTCCCAAGGAAAACCCACTTTACCACGACTAGCACCGCAACCACATACTTGGCGTGTCCTCTGTGACCCCGATAAACCTACATGAACCCTGAAAACTCACCCCTCGCTGTACAGTGTATTCCGCTGTAGAGTGTTTCAATGGAGGAGTAGTGCAGAAGCGCTCGGTTCTCTTCCTTCTCGCTCGCTACAGGCAGCCATTCATTGTGAATGAGCCCAGCACAGGCAGATACACAGAGCACAGAGCTATCGAGGGAGCCAAAACTATGGAAGCCCGTTACTACCACTAAAATAAAAAGTACGTTACCACATTATTTGATAGTACGTTATGATAATGAAGTGGTAGTGTACCAGTCAAAAGTTTGGACACACCTACACATTGAAGTGTGTTTCTATTATATATATATATATATATATATGTGTGTGTTTTTCAAATAAAACTCTACCAAACACTACTAAATGGCTTTAGTTCTAATTAGGTGCAGTAGGTACAGTAACTGTTGCACAGTACTGTATGTTGCAATAATGAAATACACTTGATTGCAAGATTTATGAAAACAATGGTTATTCATACTAAGCTGTTGATTGTGCCCTTGGTTAGTCCAGCAGTCTGATACTTATATATGCAGCTGCGTATGTTTGAATGCAGCCCACTGCTCTTTCAGCAAAAAACTCTCTTCTATCTTTCCACACTAACCTGTCAAATCAAGCATAAACATGTCTAAAAAATGTAAACATTTATATAGTTTAAAAAAAGATAACAGGCACGTCAGGCAGTGTTTAAACCCTGCATCCCTACCTGGGCTCTTTGTTCTGCCACGTCTGAACTTTTGGCTGTCCCGCAGTCCTGGAAGGCAGCTCCCGATCTACCCAGTTAAAACGCTTCTGATCTACCGAGTCAAAACGCTTCCGATCTACCCAGTCAAAATGCTCCCGATCTACCCAGTTAAAATGCTTCAGATCTGCCCAGTCAAAATGCTCCTGATCTACCCAGTCAAAACGCTTCTCTCTCCCTGCACCCCAGTGGTGGAACCAGCTACCCCTTGAGGATAGGATAGCAAAGTCTGTGCCCATTTCAGAAAACATCTGAAAACCCAGCTTTTCATAGACTACCTAAAATAAATTTTACTCCCCATGCAAACTAATGCTAGCTAAGTTTGTTATTAGTATTGTCTTCTTTCCAGCACTTACTTTAGCCAATAATTAATCTGTTAAGTAGAGTGTAATTACTGCTACTAAGTTGTGTGGCTTTTCCTTACTATCATCTAGAAATGTATGCATTAATTGTATGTCGCCCTGGATAAGAATGTCAGCTAAATTAATAAAATTTAAAATCTAGCACTGGGGATGCAGGAATGTAATCAAGCAGATAGCCACATAGTGTATCACAACAATTCCTGCTCAACTTTTTTTGTAAACGAGCACTTTGTTTGATCAAAATGTTCAGGAAATTAGTTTTGATGACTGACATTTTCTGATTATTAAAGGGATTGTCCGTCCAAAAATCATATTTCAGTGACAGTCCCCTTACTCCTTCAGGCACAGAGTCATTTTTTAAAACAATCGATTATTCATCTCTGTCTCAGTCAATAATTAGCGTTATTAGCATTATACAAATTAATTAATGGAAACCGTACGTATCCCTATCGCAAAGTTGCATTGCAAGTGCAAAACTACTCTAAAACACTCCAAATTAAGACAAGTGGTGTTGTTTACCTCAAAAAACATGATAATGTTGTATTCCTCAAAATAAAGTTTTAATTTTCGCAATATAATTCTCATTTCAAATAAACGGGTACTTCCTACCAGACAGTTTTGCTCACAATTGTATCAATCCCTGAGTTCGTTCGGAAAGAGTAAGTGTATACACAGTAAATGAAAGTTAGTATTCACTAGCTAGAAAGCAAGTTACCTATTTCATCTTTGATATTCAACTCAGTCACCCCGGTGATGGTGAACATGTTAATCCTCAAACCTTGCCCAGAATATCTGGAGAAAATGTGTACTTTGTGTATTGTAACAGCAATCAGAAGTATTATTTACAATTTGTCTTGTCTCCACAGGTTGAACTGGTTAACTTGATGGAATTGCATTCGCCTTCAGTCTTCTTCTAAGTGAACATGGGTCATGATCCTCTGTTTTAAAAAGTTTCTCACAAAAATTGTATGTCTCATTGGCGAAGTTGCTTCAGTGATTCTCCCACAATACGACTCGGGAGAGGCAGAGGTATTGTCCCAATTGCAGAGCTGGTAGAATTTAATTAACTCAAGATCCACGAGCAGGCAAACGAGCAAGCAGAAGTTGACATCGATACAAACAAAGGAAATCCAAAAGCTCAATGTTTATTATCAAACGCATAGAACAACACAGCATCATCCTGCACAATGAAATTCTTGTGACATGGCACACGACATCTACGTAGTAAGTATTAAAAAATATATAAAGCAAAAATATAGCAAAAATACAGCAATAATATACCTAAGTGTAAATTAGCAGCAATTTTAAAAAGCTAGGCGAAGCATAGCTTGTTGAGGTTAAAGTTCACGTTCACCTCGATGACATCACTGAAGAACAGAAGAACAGAAGCTGTGTATGGTGGCTATAGGAAATAGTTCGTTAGTGCCAGTTTGAATTCAACGAATTCCGCCGGCTGTTTCGTCAGTGTACAGTTAAAAAAATCGATGCTACCGCAACAGATTACTGAATGTAGTTTGAAGTGTTTTGGAGTAGTTTTCCACTTGCACTGCAGCTTTGCGATAGTGGTACAAAATGTTTCCATTCATGAATTTGGACGAGGCTAATAACGCTAATTGCAGACTCGGACAGAGCTAAATAATGGATTGTTTGAAAAAATGACTATGGGCCTTCTGGAACATCTCTTGGTAAGTGAAATCTCAGAAAAATATGAATTTTGGACAAACTATCCCTTTCCTTTGAAGCTACACACGTATTTCACGTATATCCCAAATCTGGATAGACAACTATCTGAATGGACAACTCATCCACCAACAAGGAAGAATGTACAGTCAGCTGTCACAGGCTTAATTTCAAAATGTGTTGATGATACATTTCCCAAAGCAACAATTAGGGCATACACCAACGAAACACCCTGAATGGGTTGAAGATGCCAGTAACATTGACATTCACATGGCCCTAACACAACTGGAGAACAACATGTTTGTGAGAGCGCCGTTCATTGACTACACTTCTGCATTCAAAGCTTTTGTGCCCTCCAAACTTGTCAGGTAACACAGAGCAAAGCTGGTGCATCCTTACCAAAAGACTTAAAGCTGTTATTACAGCAAAAGGTGGCTCAACCAAACTTTAACATGTAGTGGTTGAATAGTTAAGCAAACAACATGCCAACATAGCACCAATGTCAACTTACAACAATTGACTTTCGGTGACAGTGTTTTCAAATAAAATCTAAAATGGAGTGAAATTGCAATGTAAAATCTGTAATTCATTCAAATTTGAGAGTTTGCCAGAATACTTTTGCAAGGCCCTGTATGGTAATTTAGTATTTTCTGATTGCATTGCTTTGCAGGCAAGGAACCTTCCGCAACTAAAATTAGCTACTATAGTTTGTTTAATTACAGTTTAAGC
The DNA here is from genome assembly GCA_016801175.1 of Esox masquinongy. Lineage (NCBI taxonomy): Eukaryota > Metazoa > Chordata > Actinopteri > Esociformes > Esocidae > Esox > Esox masquinongy. Next base: position 8,360 of record JACXGI010010907.1, on the reverse strand, counting down.
TAACGAACACACACACACACACTCCTAAATGCACCTCATTATTATAACTTACTGTGCCATCATAATAATTTACTATATCATAATCTCATGTCAAAATATCAAAGACAAATCATTTGGATGACGGGAATGGGTTTCCATATAGTGTAATGGGTTTCAATAGTGGTGTAGAAGAATAGTAGATCACTGAGCTAACCGATGCTCAGGCAGACAGACAGATAGGCAGGCAGACAGACAGGAAGCGTCCCTAACCAACCACGCTACCCCGTCAGGCTCTGTTCTTTTACAGCTTAATCACAAATAGAGTTAGTTATAAAAATATTTTGCTCAATGGACTTGGCCAATTCTCACGTACCGGGTATTTCCCGTCTATACCGAGTCTCCAGTACCCGTGGGACCCCCGACTCCCTCTTGTCCAGACAGTCAGTTGACGGGTGATTCAGATTGGAGAGCGACGGAAAGCCTCCGTAGTGGGTCTCCAATTCTTCCCCGGTTTGACTGAGAGCTATCCGCGGTGCTGAGGGAGCTATTTTCGTATGTCTAGACTTCTCAGGTGAGCCCCTATAGGGTTCTAGCTATAGGTAGTACGCGCATAGAATACTAACTATTAACTGCATTCAAGCAACGGAAAACATAGAGCTGCCTTGATAACGTTTTCTTTTTTTCACCTCATTGTCAGAATGGTATTCAACATCATAGGGTTTGTCTGTGATGGATATTATTTTTGTTAGACGAGCGCCCCCTCCAGCTTCAGATGTGATGATGACGAATCATTTCATAACAATATAATTATCTCCAATCAGGCTAGGCCTAAAACTCCGTATGGCCCTAAGGCATTCGGGGTATCACGCATAGCGGGAATGATGATGGTAGTGATTATTGCTGTACCATATTGCTGCATTACTGTCAGAAATAAACACTTGAAGAAAAACATATAAATCTCCATAAAAAGGGTATTCTATTGTCATTTATCATATGCTACTCACATGACTCGCATTCAAACGTCATAATAAACCATAAAAAAAACACATGACTCGAATTTAAACTTCATAATTTAACATAATGAAAGTTCTGATTTCATCTTGCAAAGTTTGGAAGATGTATGGGTCACATATTCCAATCACCTTTATTTATACAGAGAAATCAACAAAGACCAAAGTCTCTTTTACAGCTGAGCCATGTATTACAACAATAGGGCTTTCAAACTGGCTGGCCTTGATAGAATCCTTAGACATCGATTCAAATTAGCGAAATGTTCCCCAACAGTCACAAATAAAGCCATCGCCATCTCCATTGCCCTGGACACACCCCCAAACCACTTAGACAAGGGAAGCACCTATGTGAGAATGCTGGGGTTTTTTTCAATTACAGCTTGGCTTTTTACGGCGTAGTGCCCTCAAAGCTCGCCGGGAAGCCGGCAGACCCGATGCCGGACCTAGAGGTTCTGACGGGCCAACCCCATGTGGTGAGTGTGGGAAACCACCTCTGACTGACAAGTGACCCTCAAGACAGGGTCCCCTAAAAAAGGTGCATGCTCAGCCATCCCCTGTGACCCCGCTGACCCATGAGTGTGTGGCCCGGTTATGACTGCCGCTCAGTCATCAAGTACGCTGACGACAGGGCAGTGGTAGACCTGATTTCTGGGCAGGATGTCAAAGCTTACAGGAAGGAGGTTGGAGCCTGTGCAGGTTGGTACCAGGCGATTAAACTTTCCCTCGCTGTAAGAAAGCATCACGCAGTGGGCTGAAGAGAGAGCCTGCTCACTAACAATGGACAGGGTCGCTGTGGAGGGTCAAAGGTTTTTAATTCCCCAGTGTGCACATCACCGAGGACCTGAAATGGTCCAACCTCATGAACACTCTAATGCAGAAAGCGCAACAGTGTGTCTTCCACCTCAGGCAGCCTCACCCTGACTCACCCATGAAAAAACATGTAACTGCTGTTCATTATTGAAAAGCCCTCAAGGACGTTTGCTACACAAAATCCTGAACCCCAGCCCCTCAAGCCATGGACTGAATGCTCTGCTACCATCTAACAGGCAGTTAGGTTCAGGAGCATAAAAACTGGGAGAGAGACAAGTAAGTTGCCCTCCAGGGCATCAACTACATGCTATGCATTGCACTCTAATCTGCACTGTAGAGGCCCTTTCCACACAAATACACCCACACACACAGTCGTGCTCACATATGCACACACTCCTGGCACATATTCAACTCCGCACACGTCCCAAGGACATACACAGTCTCTCACTCACAATGCCCACACCGAATGTACACGCACAAGTAACTTTTTCTATTCTTGTTGGGACTTAAACCTAACCTTTATGCCTGAACTGGAACTAACCTAACACCTAACCCTTATTGCCTACATGTGAAACTAAGCCCAATTGTAACACTGGACTAACTTCCCTCAAACGGAAAATAGCCTTGTTCCTAATTGGAACGGCAAAACAAAACTTGTGGTGTCGAACTTGTCAGGTTAAAACGTGCTTGTTGGCACTTCTAGTTCCCATATGTTTTAGGAAAACTAAAACACAATATTGACCCAAACTATAACGATCCGTGTTCATAGGGGTTTTCAGTATATGGAGATACATTTCTATCAAAATGTTGTAAACTTATAAGTAGCGAGTCACAAATATATAATGCAACTGTCAAATAAAAATCACAGTGAACAAATATGTACATACAGTTTCAGTAGCTTAGTTAGCATGGCGATTGCAATGACCGGGTACGATTCAAACAGGGGGGCATAAAAAGAAATGTCAGCACTCGCTATCGTAAGTAGCTCTGGATAAGAGCATCTGCAAAATGTTTTAAATTTGAATGTACATTGTAAATCGCTGGGGTCACTTTTCACTTAATGACGTCCTGTTTGCTTAAAATTTCGTATTTTTGCACAGCGTAGCTTGGACTGATGCATTCGTTTGAATTGTTCTGCGTGGAAGTGTTAAATGCGGTCTACTGCGTTTTTCAAGAAACAAACAATGCACTGCACCCCGCGACAACCATCCGATCTGTTGTAATACAAGCCCAATAATATTTTGAACCTGTCAGACGTCAAAAACACTACGTAGCAGATGTGTTTGCTTTTTTCAGACCCTAAGCATTAAATTAAATGACTAACAAAAGGTCCTCGCGAGCACAATTGAAAACATTTTAGGATACAGTCAAATCGATAATCAAATAGGTGGAATGCACAAACAACCATTCCACATAAGAAAAAAAACGTTAACAAGATATACATACAGTATGGTACTCGACCAGTTACGTGTGTTCACAATAACCACGAGCAGGGTAGACTGATTGTGTGTATGAATGTGTCTGTGTGTGTGTGTGTGTGTGTGTGTGTGTGTGTATGCATGGTGAGTGAACGGAGTGTGTTTGTGCAAGAGGCTCTGTAGGTGCAGATCAGACTGAAGGGCATGATATTCTAGTTTACCGGCAATAGGCCATGTAGATTTGTTTATTTCCCTTCACTCGATCCCTCAATGTACGGACACAGGCAAACCGCAGAACACTGCGGTCGAGCATCCGTGTGCAACTTACACGTAGCAACACGTTTAGAAACAAAACGAAATGGAAAAAGTTCAGAGTCAGGCGGTGCCTATTTTAGTCTTGCGAAATAAATAGGACCCAGTCACATACGTTTACTACATTCAATCCGATCCTTACTGCTGTAACACTTCTATTGAGTTTTAACTCGTCAGGGTCGGGGAGTTAACTGACAAGTTTAAAGAAAAACTGGAGTTGATTTACCCCGATACAGCGTAATAATTGGTTACACAACATTACGCTACATTCTCATGGTTCGTTCCCTTTTCTTAGACGAAACGAGTTTTATTTAGTGTGGATTCTCGGGCTTCCGTAGTTGTGGTCCAAGCGTCGCTGCGCCCATGTGCTAGCTAGCAAGCCACCTCTTCCAACTTGAGTATTTTTGCCCTGATATTGAGTCATTGCAATTACCATACAGTAATGATCCCAAATAATAAAATATAGCTATATTTTCCGCTGTGCCAACTTGAGAAAAGCCCAGCAGACAAAGGTAACTGTTTTCATCTTACTTGATACCTGCCTGCCAAGCTACCGGTAACTAGCTAGCTACTGCTGCTTGGACATATTTCAATGAAAAGTTAGCGGTAGGGTCGTGAGACGTCAGCTTGCCAACTTAAAGTCAAAGGTTTTGTGTAGAATGCGTTTGTATCCCCGGCTTTCAAGACGGTTTGCTGTTAGTTGAGATAGTTGAGGTCTGTTCAAGAGTGAGTCGAAAGAGATCACAGACCGTACTCTTAGCTGGATAGCTAGCTACGCTCTGGTTTTCTTTCCTTTAAATGGCTTGTGTAGCGTTAATAGTAACAGTGTTGCAGTCTTCAGTTCAGGTCATCGCATCGCGTAAATAACCTACTTTATACAATAGCTGACATATAGACGATGTGTGTTTTGTTTTAATTTGTTAGTTTATGCTCTGATAGTAGACGAAGATATCTAGCCTAATTTGTGTTCACTGTGACCAATGACTAACAACACAATCTTGTTTCTTCCAGGATTAGGAAGTGCTCTATGTCGATCATTCCTGCTAGGCTTCTCCCCATCCTACAAGCGACCTTCATCAATCACTTCCACCAAAGACTTCTAAGGACAGTTGCCTGTAGGGGACTGAGAACCATGGAGCCTCTCAGGGCCACTCAGGACCCCCAGGTTACGACCACCCTAACTGGGGTAGACACCAAGCCTCAGCCACCTACCTCTAGAGATCCAGCTATGGAAGGTTTAAACCCGACTCCTGTTGCCACACCGGAACAGGAGAAGACACAGAGGACAGGACTGTCGCAAGGGGAGACGGTTGTCAGAGAGGGAAAGGCAACCATACTGTTTCCCAGCGCAAACGAGGTATTCTACAACCCTGTGCAAGAGTTCAACAGAGATCTGACGTAAGTTTGATACGTTGGTGTTGGGTTGGGTGTACTTGCTAAGAATCAAACGGGAGGGACCTAACAGAATTCGTTAGAAATAGAAACACACGAATACATTAACCAAGTCAGTCCGTATTGATCTCAATTTTTTAAATGGCCGCAGAAACGTTGCCAGTTAATGTTTCCATGTGAACTGTAAGCACTGGCCAACTTTCCGTCAATTTACAGAAAAGGGGATAAATACTTCTGAAGTTACACAAAAATAGAGCAATTGAAGCAAGCAAAATAGCGCCCCCGTAGTCTAACAGTCTAACAGTCGCTTATACCCAGCCAACATATCTCATGCTGTGTGGTCAGAAGGAAAATTACCTGCTATACTCTTCATTAGACATGGATGAAAAGAAAAATGGATGTGAAGCTGTAAAAACAAATGTAGCTAGCTGGCATTGCTCATGGGTATTGCTGTTTTGTCTGTCTAATCCCTCCATATCCTCTCACTTTTCTCTTCCTTCTGTTCTCTCCTCTGTCGTCCTCTTCTCGCGTCACGTACTCTCTCTCCTTCCAGGTGTGCAGTGCTGACCGAGTTTGCCAGGGATGAGATGGCCAGAAGGGGCGTGAAGGTGCTAGTGCCAGGGGAGAAGAGGGTGGTGGTCAGTCTGGCTGACGAGAAGGTGGGTCCAAAGGAGGCAATGAGCGAAGACGAAGAGGAGGGAGGAGACAAAGGTGTAGAGGAGCCGGTCATAACTGCTGCAGTGGGGGAGCGTTGTGAGGTACATTCCCTTCTCCATCCAGAATGTTCGGTCAGTCCAGTCTAACCTTCTCATTCCTCTCCATCCAGAATGTTCTGTCAGTCCAGTCTAACCTTCTCATTCCTCTCCATCCAGAATGTTCTGTCAGTCCAGTCTAACCTTCTCATTCCTCTCCATCAGAATGTTCGGTCAGTCCAGTCTAACCTTCTCATTCCTCTCCATCCAGAATGTTCTGTCAGTCCAGTCTAACCTTCTCATTCCTCTCCATCCAGAATGTTCTGTTGGTCCAATCTAACGTTCTCATTCTCCTCTCCACCCAGAATGGTCTGAGTGTGTTGGAGGGTCTGGCTGCGTCTGGCCTGCGCTCGGTCAGGTTTGCCTTGGAGGTGCCTGGGCTACGTAGCATCACGGCTAACGACTTCTCTGCCAAGGCTGCCGCCCTCATTGCCCGAAACGCCCAGCACAACGGGGTCACACACCTACTGCAGGCCAGCCAGAGAGATGCCAGGTAGGTAGATCTTTCACACTCATTCACTCAGAGAATCTTTCACTATCCCTCGCTTCTCACACTTTTTATATTCTTTCTATCTATTATTTTGTCTTCATGATATAAAATATATTACATTTAATAGATGCCTACTAACCAACTGAGCCATAAAAGTCTCTCTCTCTGTCTACTCGCTCTCTCTACACACGTTATCTCTCTGCAGTATGTTGATGTATGAGATGCGCGGCAAAAAGGAACGCTATGATGTCATAGACCTGGACCCCTATGGCAGCCCGGCCTGTTTCCTGGATGCAGCCGTGCAGGCGGTTGCTGAAGGAGGTCAGCAAGGTCCCTTTGTCCTGGCCAAAACCTGACGAAATTCAAGTTTCGGCAAAAGCCACGATGAGTTATTTGTCATATGTTGTTACTAAATGTGTTCTGCATTGCTCTTGTCCGTCTGTCCCCGGTTCTCTCTCCCACCCACCTTCTGTCTTAGGTCTGTTGTGTGTGACGTGTACCGACATGGCTGTGATGGCAGGGAACAGTGGGGAAACGTGCTACAGCAAGTATGGCTCCATCTCCATCAAAGCCAAGTACTGCCATGAGATGGTGAGAAACTGCCTTGGGATAATCTAACAAACATGAAGAAAAGAAACAACACTGTGTTTGAATAATAATTGTTGAGGGGAACTTTTGGATGTAGTTTGAATATTTAAAAAAAAATGTATTTTAAATTTGCACCCAGTTTACCTCACTACCAGATCTGTGATGTTGATTTGCCATCATAGCTTTGCCTTAACGCATACTCTTCAGCATGTTTGGGAGAGTTCAAGATGTGTTCTCCGAAGCACGTCTTGCCAAGCCTTCTGCTTCTTACCTCACTGCTCGCTCAACCAGGAAGTATTCGTCGATACGTATGTGCTTGGAGGACAGCGCGTTCTCCTGCCCACCACGTCCATTGAGCTCGCAGGCACCCGGCATTCCACAAGGAGACGCTAGAGAGCAGAGAGACAAGGCAGCCCCATCCGACATTCTTCTCACCCGCCACGAGTCGGCGCTGGGACTATTTGCACGGCATTCCTCCAGGGACCACTGTTGTTGTGGCGCGTCAGCTAGATCCGAACTCCTCGCTGCTATGACGCAGTTGTTTAACTCATCGTTCCTTTCTCCCGCCTCTCCGCCTCTGCCCCCCCACCCCCCCAGGCTCTACGCATCATCCTACACAGTCTGGACCAGAGGGCGGCCGTGTACCAGCGCTACATCCACCCGCTGCTGTGCGTCAGCGTGGACTTCTACATACGAGTGTTTGTCAGGGTGCGCACTGGGCAGGCCCTGGTGAAGAACTCCGCCAGGTGGGGACGCGCGCGCGCCCGTGTTGTCAGTGTGGTTCTGAAAAGACGATGACCTGCCATGGGCCTGGACTGACTACGTTGTGTGTTGGCTTTCAGCAAACAAGCGTTGGTGTATAACTGTGTCGGGTGCGGCTCGTTCCACTTGCAGCGGATGGGCAAGAGGACGGCTCAGGGGAAACAGTAAGATGCTCCGTTCACTCTGCGGTGTCTTTGTTGGGTTGGGGGTTTTTGTGTTCATTTGTTGTGTATGTTTTCCAGTGTAAAGTACTCAGCTGGGGGTTTTGTGTTCATTTGTTGTGTATGTTTTCCAGTGTAAAGTACTCAGCAGCCACCGGGCCGCCAGTTGGACCAGACTGTGAACACTGTGGACACAGACACCAGGTGAGAACACACACACACACACACACACACACACACACGTTGTACACTACCTCTGTCAGTGCGTCGCTTTGCCGGACTGTCCTTCATTCTTCCTCCCTCTAGCTGGGAGGTCCTGTCTGGGGTGAACCTCTCCACGATGTGGCCTTTGTCCAGAAGGTTCTGTCCGCTGTGTCGGCGAACCCGTCCCGCTTCGGAACCGCCCGGCGCATAGAGGGCATGCTCAGCATGGTCACAGAGGTGAGAGGCCGCCGCGTCAGGTCAAAGGTCAACAGGAAGTCGGATCCTGTTTTTGTTCGAGGTTCGCTGATAGCCAGTGCCTAAATTGAAGGGTTAATGGCCATCTGTGTCCCCAGGAGCTGCAGGACGTCCCTCTGTACTACACTGTGGACAACCTGAGCAGCACTGTACACTGCAGCACCCCGCCCCTACTCCAGTTCAGGTACCCCCCCCCCCCCCCCCCCCCCCCCCCCCCCCCCCCCCCC
>JACXGI010010906.1:11499-26464 GCA_016801175.1 Esox masquinongy | reverse complement strand
GGGGGGGGGGTTGGGAGGGGGGAGGGTTGGGAGGGAGGGGGGTTGGGGCTGGGCGGCAGGTGATGCCCCCCCACGCCTGTCCCCCATCCCCAACCGGGGGGGGGGTGGGGAGGCGGGGTTAGGGATGGGGGACATCCCCAACCCCTGCTCCCCAACCCCCGTTGGGGATGGGGGACAGGCGACCTGCGCCCATTCACCATCCCCAACGGGGGAGGGGATGGAGGAGGGGTGATCCTGTACCCGTCCCCCATCCCCTAAGGGTGTGGGGGGATGGGGAGTGGTTCCCCCCCCCACGCCCGTCCCCCATCCCCAACTCCCCATGGTGGGGGAGTTGGGGATGGGGGACCATTTTTACATATCCAGAACCACCTCTTACAGACTTCACACCCACACCTTGATGCATTTGTATTTTATTGGTCTCATTTGTGTAACAACTGTTGCGTGATGACAATAAGTGCTATGAAGATTTTAGAATAATTCTAAAATCTGCATAGGGACAATAAGCAAACACATTGCTTTTTTATTTACAAATGTTTGGACAGTGTCATATGAGTAACAAACAAGTATCTTCAACACTAAATGACAAATACTACTGTGCAAAAAATACTTATCAGTAGATGCAAGTAAGCAGTATATGGTCAATCTTCAGCAGTGCATATCAAATATTACTTAAAGTATGGCCATTTATAAGGCACTCAAGTTACATTATACCAGAAAACACATGGTTTCGCAGACATGGATTAAGCTTAGTCTAGGACTAAAAAAAATCAAGCTCAATAGAAAACTCCATTGAGCTTGTTTTTGTCCTAGACTAAGCTTAATCTGTTTCTGCAAAACCGGCCCATGATCTGTTAACATCTGTTCTCTCTTACCTCTGTGATGAAATTCAGTAAATGGTATGCCTTTTAATTAAATCCCAAAAATCGAGAGAAAATTGCTTTGGACACAGTTTGTGTTTAGGAAATAGAGGCACAGCTAAGGCCTGTTTACACTTTGTTCAACATGCATCTGCTATCCCGATCTTGTCCCCATTCAATATATGTGTAGACAGTCAAGACATATTGTTAACTGATCATGACCACATCCAATGCCAGCACAAAATAATTCAAAACATGGTGCCGAAAGGTTAAGAACTGTTGTTTATCGTATAACCAGTTATAACAGTGTAAATCTAAAACGATACACAATGTTGACCTACTTAAAGATCAAACATATTCAGACATGTTTGCAGTAATCCTTTGCGGCATGCATTTTGGAGGCTACTTTGATATTTAAACATGGGGTCACCTGATCAGATGGCAACAAACACGGTGTAAACATTGTGGTAAATACAGAAATTGGTCCAAATTCTGATTGATTAAAGATGAGTAACTTGATTGAAGGAGTGCTTAATTTTTTTTGGGTGGGGCTCATCCTCTATTTAAGGAAACCAATATTTAACCGGTCCACTTTTAGAAGGCAAACCTCCGGCTGTTAGAGTGACCTACTTTGTCCAGGTTGGGGTTGCAGGCAAATTGGATCATGGGAGGGGGTCCACACAGGAGGATGAGTGTGTCTTCACCGGGGGGTGGAAGATGGTTCCTAACCATGTCTTCACTGATAAAGCCTTGGCTGTATTCCCAACCTGGTGTCAGAAGAGAAGTTAAAAGGTAAAACAAAATAATTTGGGACCATTATGGCAAAAATAGGAATGTATGTACTGTTTACTACAAGGGTCACACTATTGCTCTACAATACGGAAAACAGTTCAATTAAAGAAATACACTTGGATGAGTAGGTGTCCAAACTTTTGACTGGTACTGTATATATCTCAAGATCATGTTCAATGAAAAATAATAGAGTTTGTGGACATCCCCTACCCTCAGGAGCTCTGTCCAGGGTAAACCACAGCATGAATCGGTTTGGGTGATTTGCTTCAATCTCCTCCAACTCAGGTCGTAACAGGATGTCCTTTTCAGTCTGACAAGGGACAGGACCTAGATTACTAGATCTGTTTAAAGTTTCTTTAAATGACTTCAAGATGGAAAAATGGAAGAAGCTGACCTGGTTGGCAAAGAGCAGATGACACACAGTCTGGTCCTGGGGATCCTTCATTATAGCTTTGATGATCTGCAGCATAGGAGTGATTCCTGAGAGAACAGGATCCGGTAGATCACATGTCAACCAATCACCGACTGTTAAGGATAGATTAAACATGTACGTAGGCTTTGGTCTTACCCGTCCCTCCGGCGATCATGCCCACTTGCTTGGCAGTTTTGATTACAGGCACCGCCTTTTTGTCTGCCTTGATGGCAAAAGACCCTGTTGAAAAAGCCAGTGTAAAAACCTGATTAGTACAGGAATGGTTTCCATGTACTTTTCATTATGTACATAAATCAGAGTAGTGACTAGTCAACTTCAGAAAAATACTTACAGACAAACTGTAAATAACAAGGTATAATTCTCACAAAAATAGGGCTGTGGGCTCTGTTACCCCCCCACCACAAACTCCACTGGTTTCCAGTCTGAGCTTGCATCTATTACAATAGCCTTTTTATACCCAATATACAATACAAAAACTACAAAAGCCCAGGCCCACCCAAGGCCAATCCACCAACCAAAGGTCCTACTGGTTGCAGTACCATATAGTGAATAGAATCATGGTTATCCAGTAACCTCTGATGTCAGCTATTTAAAGATTGGCACATAGAGAGCTTTCTATACCACTTATACACATTTGACACTAGCTTTAATAAACTTCCCAATACCCCTCGGATTTCAGCGCCAACACATAACAGCAGGCTTAAAAACTATCATGTTATGACACCTTTTCCTTGGTAGACCAGCAGGCCACTGGGCCCTCTGAAGTCAATGGTATCGCCAATCCGCAGGCTCTCCAAGTACTGACTCATTTTGCCACCTTCAGGAAACTTTGGATGAACATTCTTGTAGTAAATCTGTGAATCCAAAAAAAAACATTTATTGAAAAAATAAATAGCACAAGGAGACAGGTGGAATTATAAAAGGGCTCAATGACTACAGCTAGCATCGTCAGATTTGTGTACCTTGACTACCAGGTCTACGAAGCCAACGTCGTCATCACTAGAAACAGGCGTGTATGGTCTGACCACCAGGACTCCATCTATCTTGGCAGACAGGTATATATGTTGCCCTGGGAAGAAAAACACATGCAGACGAATGAAGATGAGTGACAGTGGCAAGACAACGCGAGCAGAACGCATAAATATTTCCTTTGATGAACAGTGGGAATTCCGATTCACAACAACACACGTTATATAATAATAATAATACATTATATATCGCTTTTCAGGGACCCAAAGACGCTGTACAAAAGTGACATGGAACAGAAAACAAACAGAAACAAAAGAAATACTATGAGAAAACAACAAAGATTGAGAGTGTGGGATTTGGCATGGCTATGGGTAGGCGATTTTGAACAGTCTTGAGGCGTTGCTGGAAGATGAGGATAGTCTCAGAGTGAGCAGAATCTGGTGATTAACGGTGTCAAAGGCAGTGCTCAGGTTGAGGAGAATGAGGATGTTGAGGGAACTGGCATCAGCAGAGAGGAGAAGGTCATTGACAACTTTGAGGAGTGCAGTTTCTGTGCTATGGATTGGCCGGAAACCAGACTGAAGAGGCTCATATAGATTATTTTTTAGGAGGTATGCTTGGAGCTGTGAGGCAACAATTCTTTTAAGAGTTTTTGCCAGGAAGGGGAGGTTGGAGATTTGGCGGCAATTGTTAAGGATGGGGTTGTCTAGTCCAGGTTTCTTTAGGATGGGGGTGACAGCAGCAGCTTTGTAGCAGGAGGGGACAATACCGTTGGTGAGGGAGAGGTTGACTATGCTTGTGATGTGTGGACAGAGAGCAGGTATGGAGGCTTTAAGCAGGACTGTGGGAAGAGGATCGAGAGAGCAGGTAGTGTTTTTGGATGTCATTATGAGTTTTGTGATGTAAGGGGAATCAACCGGACTGAATGAGGAGAGGTGAGAGTCCTGGCAAGCAGGTGGACAAATATGGAGGTTAACAGTATGGGGGGCTGTGGTAGATTTATTAGATAGAGAGGAGTTTATTGTTGTTATTTTATCGTTAAAAAACTGCAAAAAAAGAGTTGGCAAGTTTAGTGGAGGGGCTAGAGAGTGAGTCATTGCAGGGCTGAAGTAGTTTGCTGACAGTAGAGAAGAGGGTCCGGGGATTCATACAGGAGCTGTTGATTTAGTGTGTTTACACGTATATCAAAAGCTAGACTACAATCTCAGTTGAATGCACTTACCGATGGGAAGGCCAAGGATGTGGTGTGGCTCCCGCAGGGCAAAACGAAATTTCCTTGTGTCATGACTAATGATCTGTGAAAACAGCCATAACACGGCATGACACCAAATTGCAAAAAGAGTTATCCACAATACAAATCCAATATACTAACCGAGGCAATTATATAACCCTAATGTCTGTTGCTTTTTGGGTGGCATGTGGCTATCAACAAACTTGTTGAAAATAATTTTTTCTCCTATGACCATATGTTATAGCACAGACTTGGTGCTGCTGCCAAGATCGGGAAAGAAATGTGCAAACCTGTTTCTAAAAGTCGGGATGCTGGGTAAAATGGGAATAAAAACTGAATGAAATGATGTGCAAATCATTTAAACCCCATATTTAATAGAACATTGTACAAAGACAACATAATGAAATGGAGACATTTTATTGTTTCTTGAAAAATACATGCCCACTTTCAATTTGATGCTGGCAACACGTTTCAAAAAAGTTGGGATAGAGGGAACAAAAGACTGGAAAAATGTGTGTAATGCTCACACAACTAGTTAGGTCAACTGGCAACAGGTCAGTAACATGATTGGGTATTAAAAGATCATTCCAGAGAAGATGGGTCTGTCAGAAGTGAGGATGTGTAGGGATTCACTCCAAATCCAACAATTTCAGAATGATGTTTCTCAACGTAAAATTGCGAAGGGTTTGGGAATCTCAACATCTACGGTACATAATATCATTAAAAGAATCTCAGACTCCAGAGAAATCTCAGTACGGAAGGGACAAGGCCGAAAACCAATATTGGATGGCCGTGATCTTCTTAGCTCACATGGTATGGGTGACTTGCACATCTGTGAAGGCACCATTAATGCTGAACAATATATACAGGTTTTGGAGCAACTTACGCTGCCATCCAGACAACGTCTTTTTCAGGGAAGGCCTTGTTTATTTCAGCAAGACAATGCCAAACTACATTCTGCACGTATTATAACAGCATGGCTCCGTAGTAAGATTCCGGGTGCTAAACTGGCCTGCCTGTAGTCCAGACCTGTCACCCATTGAAAACATTTTGCACATTATGAAATGAAAAATAAGACAAAAGTGACCCCGAACTGTTAAGCAGCTGAAATCCTATATCAAGCAAGAACGGGAACACATTTCACTTTAAAAACTACAGCAATTGGTCTCCTCAGTTCCAAAACACTTACAGAGTATTGATTAAAAGAAGAGGTGATGCAACACAGTGGTAAATATGCCCCTCCCAACGTGTTACTGGCATCAATTTCAAAATGGGCATGTATTTGTGTAACAATAACATTTCTCAGTTTCAACATTTGATATATTGTCTTTGTACTATTTTCAATAAAATACAGGGATTAATGATTTGCACATCATTGCATTCTGTTTTTAATGCATTTTATGCTGCGTCACAACTTTTTTGGAAACAGGGTTTTAATTGTTCGAACCCATGTATTTTTTTTGTTTGCGAGGGACTCATTCCAACCTCAGAATGGTAAGTATACTCCATAGAGATTATACACATGCCTGTTGATGAGAAATGTATTATATATCATTACCTGTGAAAAAACTAAATATACCCCTTGTCCATGTCTGGAGTGAGATTTCTATACAATTCCAGCCCATTTCATTCAATACGTTTAGCTACAAACTCCAATCTCGGTCCTCCACATATGTTTAGGAGAGAAATGAACTAGCTAGCTAACCAATTTAACATTTACTAAGTCACAAATCATATTTTTATAACCAGATAAAATATGCACAATAATCAACTAAAATTAGGCCACACCTGTAATTGTAGCTAATACACCTACAGTTCAGTACAGCTATGCATCATTCTTATCTACTGGCTAGCATTTGTCTATTTTGTTGGGTGTTTTGTAGTTCCACGAAAGGCTTCAAGGTCTTGTTGATCGCTATATACTTTGTTTGCTGACTAGCTGGCATCTAGTGGAGTGGGGGTTAGATGGCATTGGCTACAGCACATCAATAAAAATTTGATGTTTAACCAGACAAAGTGTGTGCTTAAGCAACAACTAAAGAATGTAAAGAATACTGTTACCATGTTGCCATGGACAGAGTTAAAAATGTTTTTACTAGGATGGTGGGTTAACATCAGGTAATCAGGTGAACATTTTGTCGTGTGGATAAACACAAACATAAAATCTTGTGGCAATACAAGTATCATCCTGCAAGTTTGACAGCATTGTATTTTTTATTTAAAGTTATTAAGTTGGTTACATGGAAACGCACAGACCTTGTGTTGCCAGCTGAGTGGAGCAGCTAATAACATTGGATTTTTACTCTTTTTCAGATTTCTAAAAAAGTACTAAACGATATCAGGACACATCTCAGTCAACCGATTTTAAAATATTGATAGAATATCACGAGGACATTTTTAAAATGTATCAAAATGTTTTCATCCTCTAACCATTTTGATTTTTGAGTGCATATTAGAAAAATTTAAATGTGTGACTTTGTTTCCCCAACATGTCTATAGTTTCACTACTGCAGACTAATAAGAAGCACAAAACAAGAGAATTCTTACCTCTTTATCTATCAGCTTTAATGCATATTTCAGGTTAGGGTCCTCTAAGGTGATTGCGGGTTTCTTTTTTGCGAAGAGGCTGAGGATCAGGTTGATGATGTTGTTGATACTGCTCCGAATGAGCTGCGGAGATGGGGAAAAAAAGGTGTGAATGTCAACGTGAATATCATGGGGAAAATAATATTGCTTCTAATCGTAAAACTGTAAAGACTGCAGCCAGAATTGTGAAGGGGGTGGAGAGGTTATAGACCGTAGCAACATGTCAACAGATACAGAATTTTTACCTTTTTGTACTGATATGCAGTGCAACAGTCAAAATACAATTGGAGCCAACAGTTAATTATATACTGTAGCATAACCTGTGGTGTCCCGCATGGGTCGGTGCTAAGACCTATTCTCTTCCTGCTCTACATGCTCCCACTTGGGCAGATCTTCAGACATCACTGTGTCCAACGTCACTGCCAGGCAGATGACACACAGGTGCACATTAAAACCAAGCTCGACTCAACGCCTGCTCTTTCCACCTTCTTCAAATGTCTGTATGAAGAAAGACAATTTGTTTCATTTGTTTTGCACTGAAATCTATTATTATAATAAATTATGTACACTACTCCCATTAGCGAAGCATTAAGCCAGGGGCTACATTTCAGGTGCTTCCATAGGGTGTGGCTTGGGAACACTAGGGAAACCTGATTGGACCAAACTCAAAATTGACATAATGGGGGCCACAGTCAGGGCCACAGGCTTCAGCCTTGTGAATCAAGCAACAATAACGATTAGGCTCGCCATAATATGGGGACTTTGCCTTCAAAATACCGAGTGGAAGTAATGCAAACAGTGAAATCAGGACACTGTGGCTCCTCATTCACGGGCCAGTGGCCAGTTTGTAGTTGTGTTTCCTTTTCTGCCACCACGTGGGCTTTTAAATCACAATGTGTTTATTAAGAGAAATATCCAGAGGGCGGCAGGCCTGTCGGCATCTGCTGTATAAGCTATAAAGTTGTAGTACAAGTGGGTATGCAAACCCCAACACTAGACAATTCAGGTGTGGAAAAACACTGCCTGATCCAGTGAAACCTGGCTCAAGTTGCATCGCGCTGATGACAGTCAGGATTTGGCATAAACAGCATGAGTCTATAGACCCATCTTGCCTTTTGTCAACAGTACAGGGTGGTGACCGTGGTGTGATGTGAAGGGAAGTTTTCCTGGCACACATTAGGTCCCTTGATACCAAGAAAAAATGTAAATGCCACAGCACCATTACTGAGCAACTGTATCCCTTAATGGCTACTGTTTACTGCCCGTCACGGACAGGGGCAACAAAAGACTAGAAAAGTTGTGTATTGCAAAAAAAACAAACATCTCACAACTAATTTGGTTCATTGATCAGTAACATGATTGGGTATAAAAATAGCATCCCAGAGGATAAGTCTTTCAGAAGTGAGGATGCGGAGGGGTTCACCACTCTGTGAAAAACTGTGTGGGCAAATAGTGTAACAATTTAAGAATAACGTTTCTCAACATAAAATTGCAAAGAGTTTGGGGATCTTATCCTCTACGGTACATAATATCATTAAAAGATTCAGAGAATCCAGAGAAATCTCTGTATGCAAAGGAAAAGGCCAACAACCAATATTGGATGGTCATGATCTTCGGGCCCTCAGTGACACGGCATTAAAAACAGACACCATTCTGTACTGGACATCACTGCATGGGCTCAGGAACACTTCCGAAAACCATTGTCTGTCAACACAGTATGTTGCTGCATCCACAAATGCAAGTTCAAACTCTACCATGCAAAGAAGAAACCATATATAAACAAGATACAGAAACGTTTTTTGAATTTGCCTTTTTTGAGTGAATGTGGCAAAATATACAGGCAATTTACAAGAGTAATCAATGTACCTGACTAACAAATATTTACCATGTGGGTGTATGCCTTCAGATCTGGCTCATGACTTCAATAGCTTGCAAAGCCTAGCCACTGGAATTAAAGGGGCAAACATACCATTCAGATCTCATATGATCAATAGGAGAATACATAACTCACTCTAGGAATAAGAGTTAGTTTCACTTCTCCAGTTGCAGCCCATAGCTGTTCATCTTTAAAAGTATGTTTGAATACCAAATACCACCTTAAAAGCTTTTGTAATAGCATTTTAGAGAAAATGGTGCAAATTCTATTCGGGAATTCAGCATTCCCAAATGCTTCCGTATTATAAAATCCACAACATGGCTGCTAACAATATAGGCCCTGTAATAAAAGTGCATTTCTCAAAGTTTATGCATCCACAATATTCTCTGAGTTCTCATACTATTTTGTTTGTGTTATATTACATTTTTACATGACTAAAGAGAATCTTGTTTAGAATGTACTTAAGAGACAGCAACGGTCATATTTCACATACAAGGCCTAATTGAAGATAAAAATATATTAGCATATTTTGAATTAAAGGGGCAATATGTAGAATCCAGCCTCTTTCCAAAACTGAACTTAAACAAGAACAATACTTTGCTATTGAGAACAGAATAGTATTAGCTAGTCCAGGGTGGTTTAAGATGGGGGGGATAATAGTGCTAGTGTCTAAACCAAGTATAAGGAATCAATGCAATCTCTGACGGAAAGTTGAGATGGGGAACGTTTTTAAATATTAACTGAAAACATTAACTCCAGATGTCTTCTAGTCGTTAATGCAAGTAGTACAGTAGAAATCTTACATACGGCACCTTCAATGAAATCTTTCTGTCAATTTCTTATTTTAAGGCTGTACAGTGCACAAGTATATACATTTTGATACCCCCAGAGTGACTTAACTTTGTTGAAAACTAATTAAGGTATTTTGAATTTATATAATATTCCAAACTTCTTTAGCATAATGAACGAATACGGCATTATTCAACTACAAAATGTTTATCTCTGTATCGCTTGCAATTAAGGACTTCAATTTTGAAGGCAATCCTAGTTGCAATCCAAGTATTTTGAAGGCAATCCTAGTAAGCCATCAGTGAAATAAAATGACCTTTGCTTTTGTAATTTTGTATCTTTAGAACGAACTATACACACTGAAATAAATTGACATCGCCTCTTTAATTTTGAAGGATTCGTCATTGCTATACGATTCTTGACGTAATCGTTAGTGCTGCTGGCAGAATACTAGCTATCTTTACGCAGCCAATTCTTGGTCACTGAACTGTCAATCACGTAAACTATAGACACCACTTTTTGCATATATTTCTATTAAAAACAAACTGCGAATTAAGATGGATACAGAATGTGGATAGTAAATTTACATGACAAGCAAGTTAACTTGCTGGCTAGCGAGCTAACGTTTTTTAAACGCCCAAATATCACTCAAAGCCAATGCTTTAGTTTGGTTATCAAGCTAGCCGTAACGTTATAGCAAACATGACTGTAGTATACCAACTGTAGTTATGGTGGAGTACAAACTTGTTAGTTAACAAGAAATATCTGTAGCTACCTATTTAAAATTAGCCGTGTGTGGCTAACTAGAAGCTGATAGCATTAGTAGCGATAGCTCAGTACAGAGTAAATAGCTAGCGAACTATCTACGCAATGTGACTTCCGCAGTCAACTCGCAAGATAGCGTTTGCCAGTGCGAACGTTGAGTCCATCCAATATATAAACTATTATTTTTGTTAATTATTCTTACCCCAATGATGTAAGACAGCATCTTACTTTCGACACCTTACAAGGCCACAGGGAAAAGTCTAACAGCTCTGTCAAAGTAGTGTAACGTTACGGACTGAGCAATCGACAGCGATTCAGTGCACTATTTTTTCAGCAATTCTGAAATGCGTTTCAAAATAAGGGTACAATGCAAGTCCCATGACTGCATGAACAATGCAGAGTTATTTTTTTTACTGAAATTGAGTTTGATGTTGAATAAACATGTGGGATTCATCTATGTTTATTTATTTGACTGAATTTCTAAAACGTCTAACTTACAGATCAGGAGACAAGTGGCATACAGTCGTGTCCAGTAGATGGCAGCAAAGCCTCGTCTATGTCAACGCCTTCACTGTTAGATCGAATCACCTCCGTCTCTCTACATAGAAAATACATTTAAGCGGTTGTCTTTCAGCTTCTCGTGTGTACTTACAATGAGAGCCATAGCTCCACCAAGACCAACAAAACAACTGCAAGTCATTTAAAATGTATAATATTTATCATGTCATCCCCATTTGTGCTTTATTCAACTTCTGTATACCTGAAGAATAAAATAACTGCAGGAGACTTTCCTGTAACTCACTTGATAAGAGCATGACAGGTGTATTGCAAGTGTTATAGGCTTGATTCCACTGAAGGACCAGTATGAAAATGTATGCACTCAGTACCTACTGTAAGTTGCTCTGGATAACAGTGTCTGGCAAATTAAATGTTGATAATAGAAAGTGTTAACAGAACTTCAATATGTATAAAGTTAATATGTTAAAAATATATAATATAATGGGTTTATAGGAAATAACGAACAATAAATTATCAAATGTTTGCTTCTTATTTCCTTGTTTCCTGCACACTTTGCCTCTGACTGTTTAACTTTAATTACTCTGTCTTTGGGAGAATCTTTATTAAGGAAATGCAATTTAGATTCTTCCAAAGACAGAGTAATTAAGCAATCATTTAACCAAATGAGTGATCATAATACCCCTAGCCGCTACCCTCTAGGAAATTTTGCTTACTACCGCATAGGAGTTTGGCGTTGTTTCTAGACATTTTGTTCCCCAAAACCTGAGTTTATATTGGATCTTTAGCACCTGAGGCATTTGTTGGATGTTCCCTTTCTGGACACATCTATTTGCACAGGTGAAAGTTCAACACACCCAAGGCACCCTTAGGCGGATCAGGCGGTTCTGGGTAGCTGAAGGTCAAAACTGAAATTTCAGATCAAATGTACACTGTGACAGATTGTTTTCAAGAGAAACAATAGAAATGATTTTAATAAACACATTGTTGCTCAGTCACAGTGTACGTTTCCTAAAACCAATGATGTAGATCAAACATGTTCAAATTTACTATCAGAAAAGGTCCTGTCACCCCAATGTCCATATGGGTATTATCATTTTTTGGTTCAGTAATAAACCCCAACCTCTCGAACCAAACTGCCTAAACTGTCCACATCTCTTTTGTTGGAAGATTTTAAAAAGTTATTTCCAAAATTTCAACACAATGTCCCTGGGAGTGAAGGACATAAAACCATTTCTTCTATATAACAATTCTACATTCTACTATATTTTTTCGTAATTGGTGTTGGGGTTAGGGATAAAATTCAGAATAGGGTTAGGCTCAGGGTTTAGAGTTAGATCTAAGTTTAGGCTTAGGGACTTTGGTGTTAGAGGATACGGAAAATTAGATTTTTAAATCTAAACCAGTTTGATCTCCATTAAACGTCCTCACAAGTAATGCAGTTAAATTGTATGTACAATAATATTGACATACTCTATTGACATTAGTGCTTTTAGCATTCCTAGTTTGCTATCAAATTAATGTAAGGTGTGGAGAATGGAAATTAGTCGTGTGTCCCCACACAGTCACACGCACACACATTACCTTTCAAGTGTTTGGGGTCACTTAGAAAAGCCCTTGTTTTTGAATGAAAAGCATTTTTTTTTTTCAATTAAAATATTAAATTGATCAGAAATAAAGGGTAGTCACTGGTAATGTTGTAAATGACTATTGTAGCTGGAAACAGCTGATTTTCAATGGAATATCTATGTAGGCGCACAGAGGCCCATTATCAGTGACCATCAGTCCTGTGTTCCACTAGCACCTTGTGTTTGATAATCCAAAGGCTAATTGATCATTAGATAGTTCTTTGTTTCTGGCCATTTTGTGCCTATAATCGAACACACAAACGCTGATGCTGAAGATACTGAATTAGTCTAAAGGCCAGGTTTATTGCTTCTTTAATCAGCATAAATGTTTTCAGCGGTGCTAACAATCACAAAAGGTTTTACTAATGATTAGCCTTTTAAAATGATCAACATGGATTAGCAAACAACATGCCATTGGAACACAAAAGTGATGGTTGCTGATAATGGGCCTCTGCGCGCCTATGTAGACATTCCATTGAATATCAGTCATTTCCACCTACAATAGTCATTTACAACATTATCAATGTCTACACTGTATTTCAAATCAATGTTATTTTAATGGACAAACATTTTTTGCTTTTCTTTAAAAAACAAGGGCATTTCTAAAAGACCCCAAACTTTTGAACGGTAGTGTGTGCGTGTGTGTGTGTGACTGTTTGTGCGGACACAACTAATTTCCATTCTCCACACCTAACATCAGTTTGATAGCAATGCATATCCAGGTGATCAATTTAGGAATGCTAAAAGCCTGTTTACTAATTTCAATATTTTATGTCAATACTATCTGCTCAGTCAGAACAAATTGACATACAAAAGAAGCACTTGAAAAGGTTCTGTATCAACAGGAAAAAAAAACATTTTTATTGATCATGTGTATATGAAGTTATATAACAACAGTCAGAAAACTCCACAGAGTGAATCACTACACAAAGTGAAACAAAACTGTAAAACACCTCGTCAAAAATGAAGGTATGCACAGCAATATAACTGTCAGCTCGCTGTCGCTGCGAGCCATATGGCAGGAAAAAACACCCCAAAACAGTTCTACAAGATTACAGAGAAAATGTCAACGCACAAAATACTCAAGCAGGCAGTTGATATACACAAAGGCAACTAGGATCTCTCTACAGCATCAGATTCTAATACTTTACACAGCTTTGTCTTGAAAGGTTAGTGTGGATTTCTGTTGTCATTCTACAGAATCTTGTACGTTTCCTGTCACATAGTGAGTTGTATGGGCTTTTCTTGAATAAAAAGGGGCTTTACTTCCATGCTTTGGTAGGGGGACCAATAAGAGTAGTCTTGTATTGCAGTGCAGGTAATGGCTTTTCTTGTGGTACTTCACATACATCACGATCTGATCCTGCAGCCTGCAATGCTGTCTCTTGCGGTCTGTCCTCAAGCGTCTCACACTTAATTTATTTTGTGTGATCCCAACTCCCCTATGAAATTGATCATATCTTTTAAATACTGAGTCTACTGTACATTTTTTCCTTGTTTTATAGCAAGCATTTCTGTAATTCATTAAAGGATGAGTTAAGGGATGCTTAATAACTATCTCAAATGAAACATCTATAATTCAAGAGGAAATGTAACTGATTAGGACAGACAACTGTGACTAAATGTACATTAAATGTTTCTGGAATGTATTATTTATCTGGGGAAGGTCTACCCAATAGGGTACACAAATAAATAAACGAATCAGCACATACAAATCAAAGTGTTTCAGAACTAAAATGCCAGTTACTAATCTCACTGCAAAATTAATTGACAAACACACATTCCATACTGTACAGAGTTTCATTTAAAATATAAAAGCATTTTCAATAGGGCAGTGAACATGTTATTAATAAAATAATCATTTCATGTAATATAGTAGGTCAGGTTGATACGGATAAAGTTAGCTTGACACCATCTGATTTGTTTAATAATAATCATGACCATTTCAATATAACTATTTCAATAACCTTTTGAACATTTTTGAAAATATTTACATTATACTTTTTTGGGGGGCGGGCATTTAAATATTTTAGAGTGTATGTGTGTCGTCGTTGTAGTTCCCAAATCCCAATATGTCCTAAATATTATAATGCTGATCTGTGTGCAAGAAAAAAAAAAAAACAGAAAAGGAGGGCTAAAACGATGTCAACTCCAACCTCAACAGAATTTACATGTGCTGTGTCCTAACCATCTCTTTGGAGAGGAATACATCTGACTTGATTAGACTCTGTTTCAAATATGAATTTTTTTTCTTGGGTAAACACCACCCACATACAGTGGATATAAAAAGTCTACGCACCCCTGTTAAAATGCCAGGTTCTTGGGATGTAAAAGAATGAGACAAAGATAAATCATGTCAGAACTTTTTTCACTTTTAATGTGACCTATAATGTGAACAATTCAATTGAAAAACAAACTGAAATCTTCGAGGGGGAAAAATGAAAAATAAAAACCTTACAATAACCTGGTTGCATAAGTGTGCACACCCTCTTATAACTGGGGATGTGGCTGTGTTCAGAATTA
>JACXGI010010906.1:0-11399 GCA_016801175.1 Esox masquinongy | reverse complement strand
ATGGTCCGCAGAGAGCTTCCAAAGCATCAGAGGGATCTCATTGTTGAAAGATATCAGTCAGGAGAAGGGTACAAAAGAATTTCCAAAGCATTAGATATACGATGGAAAACAGTGAAGACAGTCATCATCAAGTGGAGTAAATATGGCACAACTGAGACATTACCAAGAACTGGACGTCCCTCCAAAATTGATGAAAAGACGAGAAGAAAACTGGTCAGGGAGGCTTCCAAGAGGCCTACAGCAACATTAAAGGAACTGCAGGAATTTCTGGCAAGTACTGGCTGTGTGCTACATGTGACAATCTCCCGTATTCTTCATATGAATGGGCTATGGGGTAGGGTGGCAAGACGGCCTTTTCTTACAAAGAAAAACATCGAAGCCTGGCTGAAGTTTGCAAAAACAAACATCAAGTCCCCCAAAAGCATGTGGGAAAATGTGTTATGGTCTGATAAAACCAAGGTTGAACTTTTTGGCCGTAATTCCAAAAGGAATGTTTGGCGTAAAAACAACACTGCACATCACCCAAAGAACACCATACCCACAGTGAAGCATGGTGGTGGCAGCATCATGCTTTGGGGCAGTTGGAACCGGGGCCTTAGTCAGGGTGGAGGGAATTAGGAACAGTTCCAAATACCAGGCAATTTTGGCACAAAACCTTCAGGCGTCCGTTAGAAAGCTGAAGAGGAAGTTTACCTTTCAGCATGACAACAACCCAAACCACACATCCAAATCCACAAAAGCATGGCTTCACCAGAAGAAGATTAACGTTTTGGAATGGCCCATCCAGAGCCCAGACCTGAATCCAACTGAACATCTGTGGGGTGATCTGAAGAGGGCTGTGCACAGCAGATGTCCTCACAATCTGACAGATTTGGAGCACTTTTGCAAAGAAGAGTGGGCAAATATTGCCACGTCAAGATGTGCCATGCTAATAGACTCCTACCCAAAAAGACTGAGTGCTGTAATAAAATCAAAAGGTGCTTCAACAAAGTATTAGTTTAAGGGTGTGCACACACTTATGCAACCAGGTTATTGTGAGTTTTTTATTTTTTATTTTTCCCCCTCAAAGATTTCAGTTTGTTTTTCAATTGAATTGTTCATGTTATTGGTCACATTAAAGTCACATTAAATTTATCTGTCTCATTCTTTTACATCCCAAGGACCTGGCATTTTAACAGGGGTGTGCAGACTTTTTATATCCACTTTAACACCATGGGATGAACATACAAGTATTGCACAGTGCTCAACGAAATGCTGTGTGAATCCAACTGCTTTCTTGCTCTCCGTAAAAATGAAATCCTCCGTATCTCCTGCGTATAGCCCAGTCAATCAGCCAACCAGCCGCTCCACAGTTATTAGGACTGACGATACCACGCACACTCTCAGCATGTAGAAGGGAAATGTCAGAACAACATCACTACAGAACAAACTGGTCTCTATCTACTGATAAACTCTACACCTCTAAGCACGCACGGTAGTCACAGTGATACACAAAGCAGTCCTTAGAGACACATATGGAATGACAAATAGCTTTTTCATAACAGAGCTATCAACTACACAATAACATTGAAAACATTTAGAAACTTCTCCTGAAGCTAGCGTCGAGTATACATGTACGCAAGAGGTTCCTCCAAGATAAGAGACTTCATAGATTTCATGGAATCAAACTTCTTGCTTACACCTCTTGTTGGACCCGTAGTAAAGGACAAATTGACTAATATTATCACTTATGCAGACCATTAACTTTTACGATTATTATTTTTTTTATATCCCATTGTTGTCTTGATGTCATACTGAGACCCAACAATAGAAAACTAACTATGGCTGGACTTATAGAAGAGTATTGTTGTTGATGCTTTCATGTACAGTTCTTTTAATTAAATACCAAGAGCCAGTTGGTATCATTAAGCATCTTGAAATAAAGCCAGTCAACATAGTCCAGAAGGATGTAAATAAATTAACAAGCTATTGTCGGTTCAAAGACATACAGTGCAAAACAGTAGCCACATAGAAAGTAAGTTTGGCAGTATAACATGGCTAGATCTATTGTCACTGTGAGAAGGCAACACAAAGCAAAGACTGCTATTCAGGGCACCATATGCAGCCAAAGACATTGTTCCCAATAAACAAAGCTACGACCACTACCTAGTTGGGAGTGTACATGAAGAGAGGATAAGTATACATGTGTCACCTCCCTGAAAATGGCAGTGTTTAGAAACTCACTTTAATTCCTGTCAATATAGAAATCATATACTGACCCATCAAATATCTCACTTCAGCTTTAATCTAGATTCAATTGATTGAAGGCAAGGGGATTGTATCAAAAGAGACAGCCCCACGGTGTTGGTACATCTCTCTGCCATCCCAGCCTTTAGCAAATATTATTTAAAAAATCATGCAGTTTACTAAAAAATAGTCAGATGCTGAATTTATCTAAAAAACTCTCATCTTAAAGCTTCGAGTCAAAACTCTTTGCTCCATTTTTGAAGACCTTGAGACTCCATTATCCTGAACGTCATCTGTTTCCAACCACAAGGCTATCGAAAGTAAGCAGTTAAAATATTGTTCAACAAGCTTAAGGACACAGTGGCTACTGCTTGGTGCTATTTCACATGGGGTCAGTTTCCAACGGGGAATAGTCGTTTGGGATTTAGAGGACTGGTCTGTGAAAAATAAACAAGAACAATTTAAGAAAATATTAAAATGTGGACCTATTTTACTTAAAGTAACTGAGAGTGTCACAATGTTACACCCTGCTTGAATGTCAGGAAAAGAAGAAGGCTGACCGGTTTGCATTGATTTGAGAGATCCCCCAAAACAGAGTTTCAAGTAAAACTCATAGGTCCTTTGATTGAGAAATTAGTATAAAAACGTGAATAAGAAACCACGTGCCTAAATAATTTTCAGAAGCATATACATTATTAACCCATAGAATCATAGTAGTTAATGGCCTAGTTTCTATTATTTATAAGAATATTTCAAAAAAATGGCTGCAATGGTTCATTAGTAAACATAAAACCAGACACTGTCCTTTATAATGTGAGTATACCAGCAGTTTGGAATTCTTCTGGAATGCAATAAGGTCTAATCTTTAAATCCTGTAATATATAATATTGGCTCTCCTATATCTGCATTTACATAATTTAAAATAGAACATCTTATTAAAAACATCTAGATATACACAGATTAGGAAATGGGTAACAACATACAAACACAAACTAGAAATCATTTTTGTCTGCATACTGATATATACAACTGTGGTACAATAAGTTCCTTTCAGTCATGCGCTATCTATACAGATCATATTGCTTAAAAGAAGGGGGCATTTGGTTAGGGGCATTCTGGGCGTGGAGATGGACAACACTTCAGAGCAGGGACTCTGAACCTGACATATAGAAACAAAAAATCATAACTTTTGGAGTTTTGGTGCACTGAAAGAACCATTAACAGTTAGAAAAGAGGGCAAGAAAATGAATAATTTGGGTGGGTAGGAAGAGTGGGTGGGGTTGGTTTGACTGTGGATAGGATGAGATATCACTGAGGTATTTACACATACTGGCTAAAACACACTACAGGACAGGTTCTGAAAGGGCCCTGCCTATTTCTTGGTGGAAAGCTGAGCGTCCACCTCCTCCTCTGCCTTCAGCACATGCCACTGGGCAATGGGTCTCCTGGGGTTGGCCAGCATATCCGACCAGTGGCGCAGCTCCGTTCCTGAGCTGTTGAGGCCAACAAAGACCTTGCCAATGGCATCGTTTTTCCCAATCTTGTCATAGTCCAGAACAGTAACAACAACTTGCACTTTCTGTGAGGGGAAAAGTAAAAAAAAAAAAAAAAGAGCACGTTAGGGATGATGAGTTTCTGGGATCGACACACTGTACAAGTAACTAAATAAATGTACCCAGCGAGCACATAACATTGAGAAATTGTGGTTATTTTGCATAAAACCTTCCCACATTGTTCTGGGAATGGTACAGTACAGTTATTTGACTTTGGAACATTCTAAGCCCATTCATAGAACTGTGGAAAGGAAATGTTTTCTAAAAGTTTAAACATGGATACATTTCATTACATTTTCAGTAATGTTGTAGGAGCACCCAATTGTAAGAGTTAAGAAACAACGCTCTTCAATTGTTATTGCAATACTTGAGCACAACATTCTCCTCATGGTTTTCGTTAAAGTCTTATGAGAAAATCTGAATGCAAGGGGAAATGCTCCCTTTAAAATTTAAGAGCCAGTTTTATATGCAGTACTAGTAGCAGTTATTAGCAGTCATTGCCATTTGATGACTGGAACAGAATTGCTTCAGAGCAAAACACAGATTGTAGGCTTACTCAGATGTCAACCATTCAGCCTTAGCATGTGTTCTTTGAAAGTATCTCAGCAACTAGGGGTTACCCGTGCTTCAGGAGCTGGCAGACAATATGAATTGGCACACTAAGAGCTCTGATTAAGTTTTGATCCACGGAGTGCTGAAAGAGGAAAGGAGCTGCCCTACCCATGTAAGTGAGAAGTCATTGTTCTCCCAAAGCAAGCCTTAAAATATAAATAATAATACATAGAAAATGTTGCTACCAGTTTCGTTCTATCAAATTTGGCTCATTGCAGCAACTCTCAGTGGGTTTGGGAGATTCAAAGATAGGCATATGGATCCCCAAAACAAGTCCCGCCAAACAGTGCTGCTTTTTGTCCCCCTGTGCACTCAACCATGAAGTTAGCCAAGCCCAGCCCTTTTCTAGTGACCATAGTTAGCTGACACTGCCTTAGGCCATAAAACACAATATTATATTTCCTAAAAGTTTACATCTTTTGTTTTTTACAAAGGTGATAACATTTAATAATATTGTGTTTATTTTATGTTAATACAACATTCCCCAACTGTTTGGAAATGAGAAATAGTTAAGAAAACATTACAAACAACATAGTTCTCTAATTCAGGATGAACAGGGTTCATGGTTCTATTCAAAGTCCTTTTTTAACATTTTGAGAACTTTCCATAAAAATCACACGAAAACCTTAATAAGGTTAAAAAAATGTTCTAAGTTATTAAAACGTACAATTCCTTTTCACAATCAACAAAACTCAGCCCTCTATGTTGTCCTGAAGTGTGTTCAGATGTATTGTCCACACCCACTAATTGGCCTCACCAGAACATCATGAGTGCTGGGTCCCTATAAACGGGTCCCCGTTTGAATACATTACAATTAATAGCTTTATTGCTGCAGTTGTCTAATTCATTTCAGAGAAAAAGAGCGTAGATTCCAACAACTTCCTATAGGAACGGAATATCCCCTAGTATATATTTCTTTCACCGTCTCCTCTCTCAGCAAAAAGTGTGTAGAGGACGTGCAGATGATGCTGGCGTCCTCACCGTCTAGGCAAGGCTAGGCTCCCAACTGAAATGGAGACACGTGGAACCAAACTCGTGGTTCCTGAGCTGTGAAGCGCTAAATAAATTTGAGGCAATTACATTCTCATGCCTGGAGTGTTGACGCCTGCTCACAGATAATTCTCCCTCGGCACAATTTGCATGCACTTTATCTTCTTTAATTCTCTGGGCATAGTAGTTTTAAACTAATGTCTCATGACGTTCTTTGTCATCAATCATGGCTAAACAGTATAAGTGCCATACTATGTACTGCACTCTATATTGACTTAATTGAATCGGATAAAAACGTTTCAGAATCACACTGTAAAGAAGCAATGAAGAGTGCGTACTGACAACAGTTTTTGGGGAGATTCACTGGGAGCAAAAATAAAGGAATGGCTACAAACCTCAGTGACATAGTAATCTTTTTTTTATAATATTAACTCATGCAGAACTAGGCATTGTTGGCAGGAAAATTGTATGTCATACCAATTGTACGAAAAAGCAGCGGTGAAATAGGCTTTCTTTCCTTTCACTAGGTCAAGAAAATGCAATGAGTGGTTAAGGAACGTTGTGAAAGGTGCTTTTTTTACAGTCTTATAAAAGCTGATATTCCTTCAATCATGTACAATATGCATGTGTGCCGAACTGAAATCTCACTTGCTTTTCTGACAAGAAATTGTTCCCGTTATTGTAATAGTCTAGCTTGTCCCTAAGAGGCTTTTCATCACACTAAGCGCAGATGAAAAAGAAAAAACTTTGACAATGACAACATGTATTGTCAGCTAGAAGCATTGATTCAGCATTATCGTGGTGACCAAGAAATAACATCTTCCACTATCTGTACATCACTGTTGTATTACGCCAGTAAAATGTGAAACAGGCTAGGCCAAGCCATTTCAAATTGCTTCTACTTTGATTACTCTATTTATATTAGAAGCTGAAAATCCAATAATGAATTATTAAATATGTGCACAGCGTTTGTAGAATTTTTTGTTGCATAGTTTTAGGATTGTGTTCTGGAATTAACATTTAATTTCATCCTTATTTCTATGCATTAGTTTTCTCTAAGCAACACTCTCACAGATGAATACATCTTCACATTGAGATCCAAGTTCTTCATGAAAAAAATGTAAAAGAGTAATTCAAAGAACTCATTAATAGTTCCCCAAACCAGAACCCATTTCCTCATAATATGTACCTAAAAGTTATGCAATAGGTTGTTTGAGGAACCTCAAAATGTTTTTATTTGAACAATAGGGGATGAACCTGAAGAACTGCTAAAAAAATCTGACAGCTTGTTTTTGGATTGTATGGACTTGTGTAAAATTCATGAGGCTACTTATACCAGTCAAAAGAGGGTGTTCCACTTAGGGGTCGATTTGGGAAGGGGCTTAACTGAACCTTTCCATGTCATTTCTGGTAATGTTGTAGACATGTCTTGTTAAACAGGTTTTGTAATGGTTCTATTTAAACTGCACAGTAAAAACCTTTTCCACTTTCCATAAACTAAAACCCAAATAATGTTGTTGATTATATACTACACTATGACCAAAGCTTACTCAAAAAACACCTCAAACTATCTCAAACAGACCATATGAAAAATGCTCAGGGGGATCTGGCCAATAAACAGTTTAGAGAAGGATCATGTCCAATTAGCCGTCTGCTCGCAGGAATGTTTTTCATGATTGGTACAGTATACACCCACACCATTCTGTTGTTGGGGTACATCCACACTATTCCCTCACAAAAAGTATGCTTTTTAACACATTTGACAGCAATATTTTGGAAGGAAAACTATTTTACTCATATTGTAAATACATTTACAATAGGTGATATATTTCATATAAACCTCAGAAAACTCCCGTCCGAAAAAATAAATCAGAAAAACATGAACTGGTTAACTGGTTTAAAACTAGAAACTTCTAGTAAAGAAACATGTACATTTCTTTGTCAGCAACACCAAACTCTAAAATCTTTCTTATTCGGTGTGCTCAAGTGTGTTGAGCCTATTAACTGTCTACACCTGATCTTAAGGTGTGCTTGTTTGGAAATATTCTGTCTAAATTAAAATTAAAACTTGGCATGATATCTCCATCTCTTTGAATCAGGATGAAGCAGACTAAATCAGTGGATAGAGAACAGAGGAGCATTGACTCAAGTGTAATTTCCATAAAATACATGTCCATGCGTTTTCAGCGGTTGGATTTAAAAAAAAAAAAAAAGTGAGTCAAGTGTAATTTCCAAAAACTAATTTCCATGTGTTGTCAGGGGTTGGATAAAAAAAGGGAACCTATAATAATACTACTGCGTTATTAAAAGTCAAAAGACTCACCTCGGGTGTTACAGTATTCAGTGAAGTGTTGAACATTGTATAATTCCTCACCAGTCCCTGGTGCATTTGTCTCATAAAATGTATACTGATTAAAAACGACAGCATATTTAATTATAACACAACAATAGATTGAGGCTTATTATCTTGCAGTGGTTGATGAGCACACACTCACAATTTTATTTTAAGCAACCAAAGCCCTCCCGGTACACACCACCGGTGAACTCAATCATTTGTCTCAGCATTAGCTGAAGTATCTCGATTGTAGTATTCTTTCATAAAAGACTTGACAGTTTATAATCCATTAGATTTCATCTCAGAGCTTGAAGAACATGGAAAGACATGTATTGGGATGCACTGTATGACTCTTACCTGGATTTGTTCAAATGGCACTTCAAAGCTGAAGGACTCATTGTAGTAAGGGTTCAGGGTGTTCTTTTTGATGGTCGTCTTCTTCTTCTTCAGCCTCTTCCCGTTCTGCATCAGGTGGATCTTCACGTAAGGATCTAAGGAAAGAAGAATGGGCCTGGTTAGAAACTATAGCTCAGCCTCTTTTCATGGTCTGTAGCCCCGAATCTGCACTTTTTATTGTAGATGCATTCATGTTTTAGTCGCTCATTGCCCTTCCTTTTATTTGGTTGTCACAGTTTGAAAACATTCAATGTACTTTCAATCATATTTCAGAAAGTTGCACATACTGTAATTTGTATCAATCTAATTTCACTACATAAGGGAGGGTTATGTTTTCGCCAAGAAAAAGATTTTCACGGGAGGGCCTGATTTCCGCTCCCCAATATCCAGGCCCAGCCTGAAACGTGTTTTCGCTTTGTCTTTACGGGGTATTGTGTGTAGATTGATGGCAAAAATATATTATGAATTCATTCTATAACACAACAAAAGGTGGATAATGTGAAGGCACACGTTAGAATGATGTTCAAGCTCCCACTGAACACCCACTTAAGCTCTCTCAGGTAGAGCGGGTCAGTCTTTCTGCTTATCACGGACAATCAAGATGTTGAACTGGAATTCTTAGCGCTTCTGATTGGCTCACTCTTTCTGAATGCTAATCACAAGCTAGAAGTTGAGGGAGATAGGAGGACACGTGGGCTTTAGAGAGCTAATTACTTTTTTAATAATGCCTATTATTAAATACATACAACCCAAATCAACCCAAATCAATCTTAATGAAAAAAGGGTTAGGACATTTATATGTCCAGACAAGAGGCAGCACAGTATAAGTCGATTCTAGGATCAACAAAAATAAATAAATAGAAAAGGATATTTTTTGTTCAAAAAGACAAATGAAATTACAGAAAGGATGGACATTCCAACTAACTCCAGCATGGTAAAGGAGCAATGAAGCAAAGCATCACAATCAGTCCTCATAATGTTGACTTGATCTAAAATACTCTTGGTGCCCATCTGTGGCTCCCAGTTGCAGAGTGTCTTTATTGGGCTGTTTGTTTGATGCAGATGGCTGTAGTGCTAGAAAATTCTCCAGAATATATGTGAGCTTTCCTGCAAGGCAAACATCGGTGAAGCCGAACTCCCTTTAATTCAATTCAGAGGGTAGACTGAGGTGCTTGAACACTGGCAGGCGCATCCTATAGTGTGCAGTGTACGTTGAGGCAAAGAGGAAGGAAGAGAGGAGGATAAATACAGAAGCAATGGAGACAGGGACAGAGAGAGAATGGTTAGAAAGAGCGATAGTGAGACAGAGGACTGTACAAACAGAGCTGGACAAAAAAAATGGAGAGAACAGAAGTTCAGCCTCAAGAGCAGGTGTCCATTGTGACTTTTATTATTCCCCTGAGGTTCGGTGAAGGAAAGCTACGGGATGATAAAAGAGACAGTGGATGAAGAGTGAGTGAACAGGCCCATCAGTATCTAAATTAGAATCTCCTCCAGTGACCGACTGTGAGCATCAAGCAGCCATATTACCACTTTTTATCAGCCACTTCTATCAACAGCCTCTTTACAGTTTATTTTCCATTCAGTTTTTTTGTTGAGTGTAGTGAATTCTTTTCAGCCAACTTCTCTCCTCTGTAGGTTCTGCTAATGCCCCTGTTTGAAACTGTTCGTCATGAAACAGGTGGTTACAGACAATCAGACTTCCACACCACAACTGCTGAAACCAATAGGAAGCCATTTTAATAGGTAAACGTTGAAAGTTGCTGGATGACCATATGTATGGTGGCCAGTGTTTTTTTTATATCCTGATAGACGGTTTTGACAGCTATAACCCATGCATGCACACTGGCAATCAAATATACATATTTTATGGATGCATTTCAGGATCCATGAGATTTTTTTTTAATGTATTTTCAAATGTATTTAATGTGTGACATACATCTGTAAATGTATTTGGAATATAACGATATGAAAAGTATTTTGATCTGTATGACACTTTTATAGTTACTACATTCCAAATGTGTCACATCATAGTTGTGATGTCTTCACAATTACTCTGCAAAGTGGTAAATGGTAAAAGAAAACAAATACCTTTTGACTGGTACTGGTACACACACATATACAGCTCCGGAAAAATTGAAGAGACCACTGCACCTTTTTCTTTCCTTTCCAAAAAAGTTGAAAAGGAAAGTATTGAGTGAGGAACAGAAGCGTTCAATTTGCAGTGGTCTCTTAATTTTAACCCTTCTGTTCCTCACTCAAAACCTTCCTTTTTGACTTTTTTGGAAAGGAAAGAAAAAGGTGCAGTGGTCTCAACGTTTTCCAGAGCTGTGTGTATGTGTATACACACACACACACACACACACACACACACACACACACACACACACACACACACACACACACACACACACACACAAGTACCATCATATATACCATCATATGTATGTATATACATACATACATATATACATACATACATATACATACATACATATATATACATACATATATATACATACATACATATATATACATGCATACACTTTTTTTTTGTATATTTGTCACGGTCAATAGATTTTCGAATACTTTCTTGGTATGTGTTATCTCCATACAACAGAAACACGTCACATTCACAATCCTATAAAAAAAACTCACTTTCCAATTCCACACCTTTATCTGACTGCTTCAGTCTACTCTGACCCCCAAGTCCAGGCATGGCCCTGTCCCTGAATGATCAGCACTGGAGAAATGACTAACTCTGGCCCCTACATCCAGGCATGGCCCTGTCCCTGAATGACCAGCACAGGAGAAATGACTACCTCTTACCCCCACGTCCAGGCATGGCCCTGTCCCTGAATGACCAGCACAGGAGAAATGACTACCTCTGGTCCCTAGAAACCAAGGCTGAATCTTTCACTTCCCAGAACAACAACAACCAGATGGGGTTATCACAGTAACCTATTCCTTAGCTGTTATAAGAAAACACCTGTGCTGTCCCTTCAGCCCTGTCCTACCCAGACTCCTCTTATCTCACCGCCAGATGAGGGGCTGATATTATTGAGTTTTGGAAGGCAACGCACCCCAACTCATATCCGGCTCATTTCGACAGCTCGTCCCAGACAGCTCTAATCTTTACCCATTTTGTGGATGAGTGGCCACGGTCGCTGAAGCGATGCGCCTGTCGCAGAAAGAGAGAGAGAGGGCTGTCAACATCCCCTGTGTCTGTGTGTGCTTTAGTCTACGGAGGCATATCCTCGCTGCAAGCCCCCCCCCCCCCCCCCCCC